>MNCI01004263.1:190688-259837 GCA_015680685.1 Gnetum montanum | reverse complement strand
AAAAGGAAAATGAGAAAAGTGCCGAAGAGAAAGCTCTTGTAGATCAAGGTGAGAGCTCTACCAAGCCCAAATGCAATAGGACTACCTTCATCACATCAAATATTTCCTATGAAATAGTTAGAGAAATGAGGATTCCCACTAGGGTAACCCTCACAATTCAGTTTCCATCCCAAGAATAGTTCATAAAGGATTTGATAATGTACAGTTTGATTTTTCTTAGGAATGAGGTTTTTGTCCCATCACACCTTATGTTAATTGGAAATTTTCCTCAAAAATGATTTCTATTCAGCTGGAAAAATTCAATGAAAATTTCAGTATGTTTTAGTTTTGAAGTGAGGTTGCACAAGTTTATTTAAGTTTTTAAGGGGGCAGAAATGTTGGCACATTTAGCCATCTTATGGAACAACAAAGGTGATAAAATATGAATGAGACATAGAAGATATTCAAATAAAAAATATATGATGGTTGTGCCCTATTGATATTTTAATACCAAAGGTTTCATGTGGAACCTCTGTTAAGTGAAGATTTAGTGTTTCCATTTTCAAATGATGATATCAGGAAAAGAAAAATTTATCATGTCCCTGTGTGATAGGAAGATTGAAAAAAAGAATTGAAAAGTTTTATCAATTTAAAAGAGCCCACCCCATTCATGAATGCATCAATAAGAAATTAAAATCCCTCTTAACCATTGTTTAGTTCACGTTCTATGTTTGGCCCTGCCTTGCAAAAATACTCTGCCGGAAAGCGTTAATTTCCAAAACAGTCAGGGCGGCAATAGAAGTGTTCTCCTCAATCTACAAATATCTGGCACAACTAGATTATCATTAGAATTGTTCTGGAAATGGCTCTAGATGGCATCAATGGTCTTGGTGGCCGCATAAACCTCCTGGTCAGAATCATATCTAGCATTCAAGGCATCCATTTCTTCCTAATTCCCGCCGTGAACGTAGGTAGTGGATCCACTTCTTTGTCGTCGCCAACGCTGTCAATATTGATGTTGCTGAAACCCCTGGTGTACTCAATGTTGTCCAGGATGTGACCTTCAAAGTGGTTACTGGGAGGCTCTGGTCAGGGATAGTATGTATAGACACCCTTCGATTTCATGGATTCAAACCCCAGAATGATAAAATCACCCAGGAGACCTGGCCTGTTCATGCTGAAACCCTCAAATCCGAACTTGCGTTTTAACATTCTGATCCTTACTATTTCATGAAAATCTACAAAAATGACCACCTCTATCCTACGTGAAGGTCTAGCTATAGTCACACTGCAAAAAAATCGATGAGCTGAGAACAAAGGCTGCAAAGAAACTAGCTCCAGTGACAGGCGTGTTTCCAGCTCATTCCCATAACTTCCAATAATTTGTGCAGGTTACTTACTCATCAAACAAGGCTTTTTTTCCAAAGAACTCATTTCAAATTTTTCGGCAGTATTTCATTTACTCCTCCTGAAACCTACCATCCGAAATAGCAGCCATCCCCGATGCCGATGCATTCGATATCGCATACGAGTCCGCTAAACGCGGCAACAAAGAAACAAAGGCACATCAAGACAGGTGTCAAGAGATATTTTGGGCTGATGCTAGTAAACCGGAGTTGCAGTTCATCAAATAAAATTTTAAATAATCACAATACCACATACACTAATAGTATAAAGCCTTGGTTATAATCTTATTTTTTTTAATTTAATCATCCCAAGGCTTCAAAACATTATTTTTCAAATATTATTATATAAGTTACTACCTACAAAATATTTGTAATATTAATGTTAAAATGTTTATAATATTATATTAAATATTTGTAGTATTTATTAATGATAGCATAAATTCCTCCTAATTTCATGTATAACTTCCTAACTACATAACTTCCTCCTAACTAGATGGGTAAGTTGTAACCTCCTTACTTGGGAGAAAAGTTAGCTAGGATATTTTGGAATGTAACCACCTTTGAACCCTTTAAAAAGGGAAGACATTGGGGTCTCATGGGGGGATCAGAACTTTGAAGAAGACATTGATACTACACTTTGGAAGGCTACTAGCTAGCACTTGGGCTCTCACTTGGAGACACACTTTGGATTCCGGGAAGAGCTTGTAAGAAGAAATTGTGAACGATTGCTTGATGGCTTGCTAAATAAAAGATTTCAGCCTCTTTGTCATGGTCCTGTGAGTTATGTTTTATTTTTATTTTGTTTAAATTATTTAGCTAGTGGTTTAGATAGTATCATCCTTGGCAAGTAATTTTGGGATTTTTAGATTGCTCTTATTGTTCTTGTTGCCCGATAGAAAATTTCTGTTAAAATTTTGCCATAGAAGCGCTTGTGTTTAAAAGCCTTAAGAGCATTTTAGTAGTAAATTTTGTTATTGTGCAACGTATAGGAACTGCTATTGGGATTGTTGTAAGAGAGCCTCTGCTTGTAGTCATGCCGTTGAACAATTCAGTAGTCAAGATGGTTTAGAAAATCTTTGGTATTTTGATGGGACCAGAATAGCTTCTTTTTATCTTTAAAGTGAATTTCCATGATATTTCAATAAAAAATTGTCAATTCTTTCAAAGGTTCTATTGAATGCAATCGTTGACATCTATTATCTAGTTAAAATGAAGTCTCGTATGTGGTCATTTACGTAGTAATTTTTGGTAGCATAGTAGGATTGTCTTGAAGAAATTTCTTATTTGAGCCTTGGAAGTTTGAACAATTCATAGATATTGAATTTGGAATATTTTTATTGCAAAGTGTTTACTCGTGTCATTTTACCTTATTTAAATATTTGAGGTCTATACAAATCTTCTTTCTTTTCTGTCTATTTCCATTGAATCTTGCTCTATTTCTAGTTTTCTTGTGGAACTATCTCTTTCTCTGGGGAAAATTAGAAGTAGATTCGTAGAGTTGTGCTCAAATGTTTTTTCAAAATTTTATTTGTTACAGGTAGGTATTATAAGAACCGCATAGACTAGGCAGTTGAACAAAATAGGAAACTTTCAACAACTCACAATACTTGGCAAAGTTGGTTGAATCTCTTTAAGATAAGTCATTTGTTGTTTACACACAATGTAATCATTTCATTTTACAGAACCGCATGCCGTAACAGCACACACACATACTCACATTAACTACTAAGTTTATTTGGAGGTATCTAGGCCTTGGTGTTGCCAGAGACTAGTAGGCACCTAAATCTTGTTCGAGGACACTCGTTGGTGGTTGTGTCCCAAATGGTCGCCAACAGATAGAAACCTCCATGCATCACTAATAATGATAAAGGATGCAGTTGTGAACCCAAAATTTGAAATATTAACATAACCCCTATACTGACCCACCATAAAGTTCAGAAACAAGTGTGTGAGAAAAAAACTAATCCACCTAGTTATTGTTACAATCACTAGTTATTGCGCTAAAAAAAACTAATAACTAGTGATTGTTACAATCACTAGTTATTGTGCTGGAAAGACATGTTATCCATGCCTAAATTTATCCCTCCAACTAAGGCCCTTCCTTTCTTCTTCTCTTTTCTTCTATTTTTGGAGTGATGATCATTCTTTGTGGTTTTTGTAAACTCATGATGATAGAAGAGAAGAAACACATCAATGTGAGATCACTATTCATGGAATGGACTTGGTCTAAAACTTGGATGGATAGGTATGATGATCATTTTAATCACAGTTTTCACAAGAGCCTATTGTAGACATGGTAAACCACCTTACCTTCTGATATCTGCAATCCCTTCTCAATGCATTCATTCACCTCACTATTGCATGCAATTATAAGCCCAATGGTTTTGTGTAGTATAGTGTAACATCCCAAACATGGTATTTGTGTGTTATTTGGAACCCATGAACATCTATAGAAATGGCTATGCAAGGGCATTATGGTAGGAACCTACTTTGGGAAGACCCACTTACATAACTCTTGTTGATCATGGCTTTGAACTAAACTTTACACCTTTTAGAACATCATTGATAGTTTCTATAAATTTATGCATGATTTGGAGACTACTTCTTATTAATTTTTTCTTAATTTTCTAATTTTCTATTTCCATATCCTTCAAATTCAAAAAAAATTCTTGGTCATCTTCTGAATTAAGACCTTTGGCTTTAATTGTTTGAAAACTTGTGCACTTTTAGAGTTATGCTCATTAGTAATGGGGGCTATGGATGTTCACTTTGAAATTTTTGAAATTTTTCTAAACATTTTATTTTCAAACATTGTGAATACTAATATAAATTCATTAGAATAATGTAAACTTGATGATTTTAGTTACCTCATAGCCTTGAAAATAGCACATTGTCATTACCTTGCACTTAAAACACAAACATATTTTAAGCTAAGCTAACTAAGGGATCTGAAGTGGGTTAATTATTAAGGATATTTACCAAAAATAATGTTGATCCTTTGGTGATTGCAAGTGATGCTAAATGGGACACCTAAGGAAGAAGGTATTTTTCCAAGCATGGAAACAAAGGTAAGAAAGGAACAACATATGATACGCCCATGGATAAAAAATAGCACATATAAGATAGTGGCTCAAACATCACATGATTGCTAGATTCATGGAACAATGAGAAGAAATTTCAGTCCACACTTTAAGAATGTTCTACATAACAAGAGAAGCATCAACATAATAATTAAGGTTGGAATTCTACCACCACTAGCAACAACAAGAAGATTCATCTTTAGTGGATTTTTAAAGACCTCTATAAATTTGATAAACTTTGATGTCTATTTCGTCCTTTTGTCATTTTTTCATTTTGTAATGCATCCACTTGAATAAAATTTTGTAATGTAGCACTCAAAGTTAGTCAGTAGTTAGCATTAGTTAATAATCCCATCATTCCTAATTTTTTATGAATAAAGATCGGTCCTATCATGTTAACTGAAGGACAAGTTTTTAGTTCATCATGGAGGTATGATAAAGCATTAGTTGGTTGAGATATCATAGATGTTATGCTGTAGATGCTACATCGCATCTCTGTTGTAGCATCTCTATCGATCCATCTCAGTTAGCTACTACATCATAGATGTTACATTGCATCTATTATGTCATAGATGGGATATCATAGCTGCATCGATGGGTACACATCGATGGAGCCCTGTTGACACATGAATTAACATGTATGTATCAACATAGTGTGTGTTTCTGCCTATAAATACATGTGCTCCCACCATATATTTGGCATTCTTTTGTTAATAGAGTAGTTGAACCATTGCAATTTTATTTCATAATCTTAGAGAATAGTTAAAGAGTGCTCACAGTGTGGATCTAAGTCAATTGTATGACATCTTATTCAAGTGGTAATGTACCTAGACATATTCTATAAATGACAATAAGATTGATATTGATTCTTATTCATTACAATGCTTTGATTTAGATTAAATTTACTTTTCATGTACTTAGTTAATATTTACATTTCCATACACATTAATCAATTAGTGGAATAAGCACAACTAGTCTTGAGCATAAACATGTATTTGCTTGGTAATCCCAACAACGCTATTGCTTGGTTCACCCAATAGCATAATGCTTGGTAATTCCAATTGTGGATACATGAGTTTAGGATGTGTACAATAAGTTAGGAATGGATACTCATTGCCCATAGGCTAGTTTAAACTTTACTTTCCATTTTTAATTAAATTAAATAATTAATTTCTTTATTATTATTAGGAGTAGCATAAAGTTAAAACAACATCAGCAATCATATGTCTCACCTTAGACTAAGCCATATGTGATAAAGCTACCACTAGTCCAAGTCGAAAGATAGTGAACTATGATGAATGCTTAACGATCTAGATGCACAACTAGTCCCATCCATGGAATTTAACCAAATCATGCATGAACACTTGTGAATCATATGGTTGGGTGTAAGGGGTACCTACTGCTCATCAACTATCCTAATATCACTCTTCATATGGTAGTTCCCCTTTGATGACCTGTAGTGGTATTGGTAGTAAAGGATTAAGAGCTTTATAGGATGGACCTGGTACTAGTTGTGATGTATAAGGATGTGTCTCAATGCATGGGGTCATAGGCCTATGGTATTCTATTATATAGTAGAAAGAAGAAGTATGGATAGAAGTATGTCCAAGAGATATATGTTGCAATCGAAAAATTTGATCATTGAAAAATCAAAAGCTTTAACACAACAACTTTAACACTGAATCCTTAGAGCTTTCAAAAAATGGAATCCGAGGTGCCTTAGATGATCCAATAGACCATCTAGGGACTTAGAGAATGCAAAATTAATGATGCAAAAAGAAGAATACAAATCTAAAAACTAGAAAGTAAATGAGAATTTTACATGAAACTAAAACTTTAAAACTTTATTTATAAAATAAAGAATAAGTTCAAGGGATGTGTACACAAAACTTTTCCATGGAAGAGCAAAAGGAATTCACTTTGATGGGGGTTCATGATCTATTGAAGCCAATGTAGCCAACTCCACAATCTAGATGTCCTACCACACCTGATGTCATTGAACCTCCTCTGCTACTACTTCCGATCTACAATGTTGGCTACCACTAGGGATTGAGAAGTGTAAGGGATTTGGCTACCAAAGTACTCTATGCTAGGATTTGAGAATCCCAATAGTGAAGCATGGAGACCAAAAAATCACAAATCTCAAGGGCATAATCGATGTTAAAAAGCCATAGGCGTTCCACACTAAGGGGGGTTTTAGGAGTTGCGCTTCTACAAGTATGGAAGAGCTCTTAGATCCTACAAATTCAAAAGTGTATGAATGTCAAAGGTTGTGGAACCTAAATATGGTGTTGGGGTTTAGATTTTATAGGTTTTAGATCATGGAATGGTCTATAAATTTGCTGTAATTTCTCTACAAATTAGTTGTAATTTTGCTGCAAATTGCTGCAAATTTCTACCATGTATAGGTAAGATGGGTGTCCAAATTTTGGAGTTACCATATATAGTAAGTGTCATGCCACCATGGCGATTCCATTTACTATAAATAGTAATAAGGGCATACCATCTATGCTAGCTTTGTTTTTCCCTGTTGGCTTTGTTCTTCCATGCTAGGCCTCAACCTTCGTTGTTGGAGTGCATGATCAATGTTGAAGTTGATGGAGTATTGAAATTTGGTTCTTGCTACTCCTACATTGGGGGCAAGATGTTTCAATGCTAGGGGGGATGAAGGAATCAAAATTAGGTGGAAGGTTAGACCCCTCCACACTAGGCATTATGAGTTTCTCATCCTTCCACACTAAGATCTACCCCTCCATGTTGAGAATTATGACCTACACCCCTTCATGCTAGGGGTAGGTGAGATCTACCCTCATGTATGTTTTTCCAATGTAGAAAAGTGTATACCCCACATAAAACCCATCAAATTACCATTTTTTAGCATCCCAAAAGGAATTTTTGACCTACCAAGCCCAAATATAGACAATAACTATCTTTTTTATCTTGGGATATGAGGCTTTGATTACTTATGAGGCATTTTTAGTGCCAAAAGTATAAAATATGTGAGATTTCCCTTTATGGGTTACAACCATCACATTTACAATGAAATTTTACCTTAGGTTTCATGGGGTGAAGGATACATGATGAAAAATGATTAAAACATGCAAATTTTAGTGGTGTTTTAATGGTCCCTTTTGTTGATGTCTAGAGGATTAACTTGAAAGGAACTAAAAAGAATATAAAACACCACTGCAAGTCCACCATCGATGTTCCCTCTCCATGCTTAATCTAGTCATGTTGAACCATGTTGAAGAGTGCTTGTTACAATGGAATAAGGCTATGATAGGAAGATGGTAATGAGGTTATGGAGAGATGGTTATAAGGGCTAACTATGCATTCCAAGTGTTGACACCATCACTATAATGTGGTACTAGTGTGCAGGTTAGGCCATTCAGAAGTAGTCAACAAATGTGTCTGAGGAACCAACACTTTACTCCCAAGTTCCTTCAACCATTAGGCTCCTTCCTTATATTTGGAGCCAATAGTATTTACTAGTCATCTGGTTTTGTAATTTTCATCCCCATTTTTTATTAAGGTAAAACCTTCATTGGATTTCTCTGCCAAGGCCAATTAGATCTAGTTTTTCCATTGAGTGAGCTATGTTATATTCAATGAACTTTGGGGTTATCCCATTGAACAAGATGTGTTATGCTCGATGGACATAATGATTTTCCACTAAATGAGATGTGTTACATTCAATTGGAATTGGAGTGTGCATGACACAAAGATGCCATATAACCATAAATGCATGAATGTTAGACATTGGTCAACATTGTTGCTCAAGGTATGGAAAGCGATAATTAGGCTACAGGGCTTGGCTCAAAGAGTAGGAAAAAATTACCAAATCGTGCACATCAAGGTTACGTGGTGACTTTCTACCATAATGGATTGTGAAACACCGCAAAATTCAAAGGCATGCTTGCTTCACTAGGTCTTTGCAATTCGCACAGTGCTACGGAAGTTCGTCAGGAGATGGATGCCCTGATGTTCAAACTATCCAGTTCAGCAAGTTTTCTACTCCAGGTGTCAATAGGCTAAATGGATTCTCTAGCCTACCCACCTAAGTAGTTCATCTAGATGACAGAGCACTAAGAAGTGATGCATGGAATTGTTGGAAATGCTTAGAACGTGCAAAACACTTTAGCAAGTTTTCTAAGTTAAGGAGTTTTTCTATGTTATGCTACGTTATGTAGCATAGCAAAATTTAGAAGAAGTTTGCGGTAGTGCAGTGCTATGCTATGCTATGCTACGCAGCATAGCACAGCGTAGCAAGAGCTAGATGATCAATCCCCCTCCCCCGACTTCAAGTCCTTCAGTAATGTCCCCTTTTGTCAGAAAATGGAGAACTTGGCAAAAGCAAGTCATGTCTGCTGCTATGCTATGCTAAGCTACATGGTGCAGTGAGGTGTAACAATTTTGCAAATGTAACAGAAGGCAACTCAAAGGGTAGGATCAACTAGTTCACAAGTTTTGCGGTGCGAGAGGCAGAGTTTGTAGATTAATGATGTTTTTGTGACTAAGGCTAGTCACTACGCTATGCTACGCTATGTAGCATAGCAAATATGCAATAAACAATCAGCATGCTTCAAAGGTTTCTAATGCATGCAGCAGGACACGACACAAATTTTTTGCTTTGAGCCAGTGGCTATGCTACACTACGTCACATAACATAGCATATCATAATAAGATGCTACACTACGCTAAACATGCTACGCTACAAACCATAGCAAAGCATGGAAAAAAATTACGCTACATCAATGCACTTCACCTAATTAAACCGTTTCTCTTACAACAGAATTACAATTTGGTAGACTTGTAATTACAGCATGGTAGACTTGCCCAATGGTCATATAAGCATGTGTAGCACAGACAAGTCAGCATAAGCCCAAGGCACGTGGCGTCCAAACTACATCTTTTGCACATCCTCGGTCCTATAAATACCCCAATGAGCAATGCTCGATGGCTCCCCAGGTTTGGTTTTCTCTTGGCAATTGGATCAGCTAATAGTTTTGTTGGCTGACAAGCAAAAAAAAAGAGCTAGCACTATAACCTCGACCATTGTAAGGTTTCTATTTAACATTGTAAGCATTTAGAATTCTTTGTTGGCATTTTGTTCTTGCCTTTTGTACCACCTTGGTAGCACTTTGCATTATTAATGCCTAAGCCCATGTTCAAGAACACAGGCATCTTGCTCTACACGTCCTAGTTACTCTCTGGATCTCTGCATTTCTCAGCGCTATGCAACTGACTATATTCATTTTGATAGAGCGAAGCCATAGCTTCTAAGTGGTGCATTTTTCTAACTACATTTTACTTTGTCTCCTATTTACTATTGCATTTTACACTTTTTTTGTCTCTTTTACATTTAAGCATTAATTCGCACTATCAGTCTTGTTTTCAAATCACACATTGCAAAAGGTTATATTAACACTAAATAAGTCCTTGTCTGATAGACCAGATCGTTCAGGGTGCTCGATTTCATTTTATCCAGCACAGCCTTCCCATGGATTTGGGTTTGAGACTGTCAATGGTCATTGACCCCTCAGTGTTTTCCAGCCATCGACGTTTTCAGTCACTATAGTTTTTTGGTGATAGAAGGAGGGTGTTTGGTCCCCTTTCCATGTGTCATGGTAGTCTAGTAATCCGTCTACACCCTGATATGCATTAGTGTAAACTTGACACCCATCTATGATTGTTTAGGTTGTTTACATGTTTTGTGGTGCAAATCAGTCACCTTGACAGTTCCTCGAGAGCCCTACGGGACATAAAGCCTCTAGGCTAGCTCACTTGCCTATCTTATGGTAGTCTCACACACCTTCTATACCCTATCATGTACTAGCGTAAACGTGACACCCTTTTGCAGTTGTTTATGCATCATGTCATATAGATTGGTTGCCTTGGCAGTTCGTCAAGAGCCCAATAAGACATAAAGCCTTTTTTATTGCTTTCCAAATTCCTTTGTTTTCGTTCATTCGCAAAACTATTTAGCTTTTCAATTTCTTTAATTTCCTCCATTTGCAAAATTTCCTAGCTTAGTAACAATGACTTTCGCAACTACTACTGCTAATACCTTCAACATTAAAGTTCCTATCATGGTTCAAGGCATCACAGGTGTTGAGAAACTATTGAACCCAATGCTAGAAACACATTGATCCCTCGGGATCCAAAACCAGGGACCTGAGGGCTTGACCCAGCAACAAGAGCACTATAAATTCCTCTATGCAAAGGTTTAGGCAAACATGCCTTTGGATGTACATGAGTTCGAAGGCGAACATAGCTTCGAGTTCGCTTACTACGATAGGAAGGAGTTTGTTCCCACTCTCGGTGCTTCCATACCTTTAACATAGACAAATCAAAGGCTTCTAGACCAGCTAATCGAGTTGGCTAGGCCTAGGGAGCAACAAAACATAGTGTCTAACCAAGATAATGCCTTCCAGGATGGATAGGAAAAACTCGTTTCCCAATACGACAAGGGAGGTCAAACCAACCCCATTCCTATCCCTCCTACCCAGTCCTTCTTGGCCAATCCATTGTCTATCACTACTCCCTTCATGATCATGCCTACACTCCCATAGCCTACAACTACAACTGCAATGGGTAGCCATGTCACCTTCCTGGTGTGTCAACACCCTTACTCCCCTATTTCATTTGCAGCAACTATGCCCCTGCAAACTATTCCTTCGCCCATTCCTATAGCACATCAGACACCAATCATGACTACCCTGCCGCATGTTCATACTATACCTACTTTACAGTCATACGGAACTTCTGTTTCCATTCCTATGTTCACATCTGTTCCACCCACCGTGGCGGGCTTGGGCCCGTCCACATGGTGGACTCCATTTACTTCTTATCCTATTCCACAACCATCGTAAATGTCTCATTATGTTTTTCCTTAGACCTACCAAACCCCACAAATGATAAAACCCAACACGGGGCTATGGTCTATTCCACCGATGACACAAGCAGTGTATCCAGCAGCCCAACCCGTAGTTGCTGCTCCAATAGCACCACCTATTGGGTGGTGGATAGCACAAGTAGCATCGTTTGTGGGGGCTATCCCAATGGTACTGCTAATGGTTCATGCCCCCACCCCCACCGTTCCACACATGGGAATTATCTCAGTAGTTCCCCAACCATCCATAACGTCACAGGGTTTGGACCAAACATTCCAGCTCATCCAAACCCTAACCGAGGAAATAAGATGTCTCAAATCTATTGGGTTTGACATGATACAAGTCATGAACTTTTACCAGGATGACCCTATCAGCCATGCAATCCCTACTCTGACGTTACCCCCAAGGATGTCCCTCCCCCACTTCACAAAGTACGATGGGGAAGGAGATCCCAATGCACATCTTGTTACCTTTAGGTTTGAATCCCTTCTACTGCAACAATGGCCGCACATGATTATTCATGTCTTTGCTATGTCCATAATCAGGAAAGCCCTGGATTGGTACCACACCTTGCCACGCTTATCTATTTCAACCTAGAAAAGCTTCTGACCTAGTTTGTGATGTGCTTCAAGTATAACTTGAAGGTAGAAACCACGCCAGATCAGTTGATGAGCATGAAGTAAGATCCTCTAGAACTAGTCTAGAAGTTCATCTAGCGTTGGAGCACAACCCTTAACAAAATTTGCAAGCCCATCGCGGAGGCCCACTTGTTGGCCATATTTAAGGATGTAGTGAATAAATTTATCAAGTCTAAACTGTACTACCTTGCCCCTCACACTCTTAGTCAAGCCTTTGCTCAGACCAAGAGCATACAGGATGCGGCCAAGGTAGGCAAAGACCCAACCTACATTGCCTACAAAAATACCTTCACAAAGAAGGAAAAGGGTAAGGCCCCAACAACCACAATGGTTGCTATGGCGATTGAGGCCAAGCCCAAACCTAGTAACAATAGTAATAAGAACAACAAGAAACCAACCGTACCCACAGCTAACCCCGCACCCAGGCAAGGCCATGCACCGTAACCTACCGTACCCACACCTAAGACATCTTTACAACCCAAATCAAAGTTTGAGAGTAAATATCGCTTAAAGTACACCCCACTACCTCTCAAGCCTTCAGAACTTTTGAAGTGGCTGCTGGTGGCAGGGCACAACCAACACAAGCAGATGTTAGAAGAAGGGATCAAGAGACATCAACGCTACTATGAGATCCTTAGGAACCCTTCTTTGGCCCTGCCCAATGAGCCCCCAGTTCCTAAGGGTTTTAGGATGGGTAGGTTTTATGACTATCACCAACAGTGTGGTCACAACATAGATTATTGCATGGCATTATAGGATGACATCTAGAGGTTGATCAATCAAGGAGAATTGGTACTGGATGAAAGCAACCCAATATGCCCTGAGAACCAATCTATGCATGTCTACATAGACCCAATCAATGCCAACAATGCCAATTATGTCATCAATGTCGTCAATGTTGATAATGATCCTAGGCCACCCCAACAGCCATTCGTGGTCTGAGTGCCTCAACGTAGTGCACCAGTACCATCAATGGCTGGCCGAAGCTTGCAACAACTGCTTGTTCTAAGAGTCCCTCCATGGGCATCTATCTCTGTGCCACCTATTAGAAAAGCCACACGACTCTACCCACTTACACCATTAGCTTACTTCATCATCAAGGGGCCAACACCTTCAACAGCCCCTGCCCTGCATAAGATAGCCGAACAACCTTCTCGTCCTAAAAAATAGGAAGTATGTTTCATAGGTGAGATGTTGAGAGGAAGTACCATTCCTGGTATTTCCAACCCTACGTCTTCACCCCCTACATCTACACCCTCGTCACCAAAGATGAACGTTGCTATAACTGCATAGTCTATGCCACCCTACAAAAAGCGTCTGAACTAGACCCGAAGTTACCCCTCCTTGGGAAATTTATCTTCTAGGATGAATCGAAGAAGAGGAAAGTGTTAATTAGGGGGCTGACCAAGACCTTTTGGATGCCCTCACTTAGGTCAAGTAAGCTATAAAATAGAAAAACACTACATTAAGCTTGTATGACCTAATCATGACATCTGTCCCACACCGTGAGGCTCTAATCCACATGTTGATAGTGATTCCAGTCAACAAAGACATGTCGGTGGAAGAGAAAGCGATCCACTCGATCATGCTTCCCTCTGTGCCTACAGAACTAGAACTGTCTCAACTAACTTTTAGAAATGACTCCATTAGGGAAGATCCCACGAGGGGTCAGGTGACTATGGTACCTCTATTCATCATAATTTGAGTCGGCCAATACCAAATCTGAAGGGTACACTTTGATGATGGGGCTACCACGAATGTCATCCCCTTTTCTATTATGGACAATTTGGGCTTGGTCAACCAGATCAAACCCACAATGACATCATGTCTGAGGTCATTCAACAAGGCACATGTTTTGGTGAAGGGCATGGTTCACATAGATTTCATGGAAGGGAACCAATTCTCCATAAACGCAATGTTCATTGTGATCAAAGAAATGCCCAAGTTTAACCTAATCTTGAGGAGGTCATGGTTAGCATAACTTAGGGCTGTCTCTTCACCCATTCACCTGGTAATCCACTTACCATATGCAGGTAAGGAGGTGGTGATCCATGGTGATGAGGTAGTAGCCCAAGTTATCAATAACATAGACATGGAGCATGGCTTAGAAGTTGTAACCTCTAAGAATGAAGCGCCTTCTTATGCACACACTAACCATCCAGTGGGAGAATCAGCTCAGCAAGCCAATTCCCAAAATGAAAGTGTGTGGGTTGAGTTTCCCTTCCAAGCAGGGAACAATGATTCAAACGAAGACCCTAGAAAAGCCCCTTGGCCTTACGTTCTGCTTAATCCATGATGGGTCAAGAAGTAGCTACGCATAACATAGCAACCCCGCTGCTTCTTGCCTAGTCACCATTCTTTGCACATTACCACCCTTCATTCTTTACAATCCATCTGTCTACATAAGCTACCAATTAGCCTTTGTTCAAGTTGTTAATGTATCATCTCTTGGGCATCCTACACTATGGACCAAAACAGCCTAAAACTAGTAATGGCCAGAAATGGCCTAAAACTAGCAATGTCCCTCAGAGGCCCGAAATGGCCTAAAACTAGCAATTGCCTGAAACGACCTAAAACTAGCAACAACAAAAAACGTCCTAAAACTAGCAGCAACCTAAAATGGCTTAAAACTAGTAGTAGCCCAAAATGGCTTAAAACTAGTACATGAAAATTTTATGCAAAATGTAGTGCGTAGACAATGCATAAGTTAACATAGAATCAATTTCTTTTTCAAAATTCTCTTCTTTATTCAAAACTATTTCCTTTTGGAAAATGTTTGCAAAAATTATACAAAATTTCAAAATTTCAAAAATAAATCCCATGCTTTCATGTGTTGTCCCTTTTCACATCATCTTCACCATTCATTTCTGCATCATTTCCTTTTGCATCGCCTTCCCCTACATTGTCCTCTGCCGATTCTTCTTTCTTTTCCTCTACGGGCCCTGCGTCCTCATCTAGATTCTGCATCGTAGCAATGAAGTGATTGGCTAAAGAAATGCACACAAGCTACAACAAAGCATGAGAATTAATAGAGTAGAAAGCAACTAACCTGAGAAGAGCTTGCATCCATCTCAAAGGGTATCCATTCTAAACCAAGCCTGAGGGGGAACTAGATCTCCTCTGCTGTAATGTCCATCCAATGCCTATTGCTTGGTTCAACGTCCGCAGCATCTCTCTCCATTTCAACGGTTGTCCACCTTGGTGGTCCTAGAGAAAAGGAGACAGTTGTGGTCTCTCCTATGGGAAGGTCCACTTTCCAGTCAAGATATTCCGTAACCTTTACCTACTCTTTGAACTTGGCATAGGCCTCAGAAGCATCGATGGCATTTACAAATGCTTTATACATAAATGCCTTCATAGCAGCATCCCTATATAGTTTACGATGGGTGGAATTTTCTAGTTTATACATGTATTTGTGATTCTTCTGGGACTGCCCCCATTCATAAACCTTGGCACTAAAATCTTTTAAATCCTAACACTTCTAGGCTAGCAAGTCCATTTGCATCTATTGTTCTATTATTTCATAGGTAGCGTTGACATTTTAATGCACAACGGTCCAAAATCTGGCATAGTCTATCATAGCTATGCACCAGTCCTCATTATTACTTTCATGAGCTATGAGGAATTCGTTCCTCGACTTGAGATCCTCCACCTCAGTGATCAAGTCAGCCTCGTTTTGCTCAACATTTTTTGATGCACTTATACTTCCACAAGGAGCATGTCAAGTGGAAAGTGCATTTACAAGCCTCATTGTATGCACAATGAGATACCTCGGTCACTTCAGGTAGGAATGTAGACACGACATCGACTTTCAAAGGCTATGCTAGGTCCCATTTGAGCTGAGAGGATGCCATGACACAAAGGGCGTAGTAATCGTGTTAGCATAGCTATATTAGCAAGCTCGAATGATTCCCTGCATGAATGTAAACTTATCAAGGATCTTAGCCCATGGCTTCACACAAGTCAGAGGGGGTCCCGTGGCATCAACAATGGTGCCTGTTACATAACTAAAGATATTAACAATGGCTAAAATGGACTATGAAAAGGTAGACACATTGCCAAACTCACCAGTGTCCGATTGTGGTCTCCCTTCTTGCTGATGCAAGACATGGGTAACAGCCTTGGTGGAAGTCCTTGCCAAGTCTGTACGATCCTCTTCTTCATGCACTGGTACCTTTCTTTTTGAGAGACCAGTGTCCTTTTTATTCAAAGGAGAATCTTCTTTGTCTCCAACAATTCCCTCCTTTCTAGTAGAAGGATTCTTCCTAATAATGAGAGCCCCTACCTTAGCGATAGGAGTTCTTTTCTTCTTGACTAGGGCCCTTCTCTCTGAGACTGGGGCCTCCGTGTCTTTATTCGTCATCCCCGTCTTAGGGGCTAACACCTCTTCATCACCTTCTTCTTCTTCTACTTCTTCTTCTTCTTCTTCTTCTACCAGTCAAGAAACATGTTTGCATTAGCCTAAAACAAGTTAGCTTAAAGTAGGTTCTATGCTACACTACGTCATCTAGCAGACATCAACAATGTAGGCATCAAACAAAAGCATTTACTAATGGGGGATTGCATCCTCTATAGTTTAAGCCATAGCTTTCGCCCCTCCTCTTCCTTCATGTGAAGGGTTTCATAGCTAGAGGAGGCCTCTTTCACTGCAATGTTTTGGCCATAGTCTCAACTATCAGATGCTCCCCCTGTGACATGCTACCAGCTATATTAGAGGGCACCTCTCCTACACTATCTTGGCCATGAAAGTTGCAAGCCTCCCGATCCTTAGTCATCACAGAGAACAACTCCCCAATTATTTCTGGGGGATCTTGGGCTTGAGTGGTCTGGAGGATTTGGCAAATCCATGGTCTAGAAATCTGGTTGCGATTCCACATGACCTAGGCCCCATTCTCATAAACCACCAGAAACTCCGCAAAATGCTTCAGACAGGCAATGTAAAAGGTATAATGTATATTTGAATGGGACTCCATTTTCTTATGGAGCCCCAAGATTTTGTTCTGCAAGCCTTTACATAGAAACCTAGCCTAGCTATAATGGGCTCCCTCTACCATGAAATCATGCATTATCCACGCCTGCTCAATCCCCAAGACCTTCCCTTGAGAAAGTAGCTGGGGAAATGCAAGTGCATGGAAGATAGGGTAAATCTCCCTGGCGGGCCCTTCATTAAGCTTCTCCATGGGAAGCCCCTTTTACTCTTTAGCAATCCCTAACCACTCCTGAATGTCCTTCTTCTAAAGGGTTAGCTCCCTCTTGGACTTTGACCCTATGAGAATGCCATTAGTAGGGACACCAAAGAAGTCCATGAATAGCTGGTCATTGATTTCAATGACCACCTGTATGCCCTATATGTGCATGCGGAAGTGGCTCATCTTGTCAGAAAAGGAGTCGAGCAGGGAGAGCATCTCGGTAGTAGGAATGCTTAGATTTAGGGCTAGGAATAGATCCATAAGCCCAACCTTTTGGATATTTTTGACAAAGGAGTCTGAAGCTGCATCATTTATCCAACGTTGGCTCATATCTACTTCTCCATACTTGAAGTAGATGTTTTCCTCCGTGTCTTCGAAGTTACAACCATCACCTCCTGAGGCTTCTTTGCCCCTATGAAAATTTTCACAATAAACATTTAGCATAAAAATGAAAAAAATCCAAAGATTGCAAAGAGATATGAGCATGCAACACTTACTGTTTTGCCTACCAGGTCTGTACGACGAGGGGAATAGTGGAATACTAACTAGAACTTGTTTAACGGTCGTCGGTTTGAAGAGTTGTGCCCACCCCTAATCTAGCCAACTAGAACCCTTGCACTGATTGTAGGGAATGGGGTATAGGTGTTGGTAGGTGTGGTATTCACCCCCACATTGACCAATCATACCCACCCGTAGGTTCTCAGCAGAAGAAAACTCCTGCAGGGCTATACGTGTTGTAGCCAACAAAGCTGGTCAATCGTGAAGCCCTTCTTTGTTCATGTAGAACCTAGTAACAAAAACATACTGTTAACATTTGACCAATATGGCCAGCGTCACACAACACAGTGGAACAAGGCAACAAAACTCACCCACCAACATAGTAAAAAGTTCCTAGTGGATTTTGGAAGCATGTTGCCATATAATGTGAAAAAAATAATGTGTTGTAAGAATGGTAGCAGCTATATTTAGGCATATCCTAGATCTAGGCCAAACACCTTAACTTTGTTGAGCATTGAATGGATCCTTCTCCCTACCTACTCATGATTGTCCCATCCATCAGAAACCTCAAGATGCCTCGACTTGCCCGAGGCAATATGGCATTGGTTATGATGGCCGCCTCTTCCTCCTCTAGGTATGACCAAATGATCACACTGAAGTTTCAGAGGAGATATTGTAGGAACTCCTATGCTCCTTTCCTGAACCAAACCCCTTGCTCTCCCATACATATCTGGGGAGGAGGAGCATTGGCCATGGGCTTTCTTACGTGACACAGTACCCCTTCAATTTCTAAGATAATCAGAATTGGCCTTAGCCCCATCCTGCACAACACAACCGACAAGCGTTAGCATCATGTCTAAGTGCAATATGCACACAACATAGTAATACCTAGCAGTTCATGCATATAGCGTAGCGTAACCCTCTTCCCGCACATAGCGTAGCAAGAACATAAGAGTGCTAGTGTATCAAATATGGCCTAACATAGCAATAGAGCAATTAGCCCTAATAGGGCGATTGAAAATATGCCCTGACAAAACACATCTCACACTATCACATCACACATGGCCAAACCCTCCTAAAGGTCCTATGCTATTCCATTCAAAATCCAAGTAATTTAAATTGTCCAAACCTCCATGATTATGACAACCATGGTGGTGGTAGTTTAAGCGGCCTTGCATGCAATGATGGTGCAGCGTTTATGAACCCACCATGGCTAAAACAGCAATAGTGGCAATGCAAAGGCCAAAAAAATGCGATGATAGAAAACATAAATGAATAAGACTAGGATACAAAATGAAAGTAGAGAACAAAAAAAAATGATAACAGAATCACAAAAAAATAGAGGAAGCATAGTAGCCTACTGGGTCAACGGCGTGTCCTCCGACACTACGATGTGTGCTTGTGTCATGTTCCCTAGGGTTTTCTTCACCTTCTCAACCTTTTTGAGCACCAGGTGAGTACGTTCCTTCTTTGGAGTTATTGTCTTGCTTGCAGACTTTCCCTCATCGCTATACAGAAAACTGCCTTGCTCATTGTTAGCACAATCGCTTTGCGCTTCAAAATTTCTTTGTGCTCCAAATATGGGCTCTATGCTCTTACGGTGAGAATGACAAGCTTACCAGGGTTTATTCCCTATTTATGGCCATAATGGTGAAAAAGGGAAACTTGTCGCTCTCTCTCTCTCCATTTAATGCAAAGTGTGTGATACAACGTAGCATGCTCGCCATGACATCGTAGCACTATTGGAATTAAAACTTTGACATGCTCCAAGCTAACTGCTCACTTTTCCAAAAAACAAAAAAAAAATATATACATCTCTCATTACTGGTCTAAAAAGACCTTAAACTAGAAACCCTAGCATAGTTGTGACTTTCGCGGTCCAAAAAGACCTTAAACTAGCATTTTTAGCATAGCATTCCACTCTCGTTACCGATTTGAAAAGACCTTAAACTAGCAATCCTAGCGTAGCAGTGACCTTAATGGTCTGAGAAGACCTTAAACTAGTAGTTTTGATCTGTCATACGCTAAACTAGCAGTTTCACATTTTTGCATCGGTGGTTTTGTAATTCTTAGCAATTCCATGTTCTCGCATCGATAGTTCCACATTTCCTATTTTAGCAGCTCTGCATCTTCATGCCATAGTGGTCTACCATGACTTTAAACTGGCAAAATTTTAATCTTTACATCATATTTCACTAGTTACATCTTGTCATTACTTTACAAGTTTTCGTTATGCACAATCACTACCAACAGGTGCCTCTTAACCAGGCTTTCATCTCATCTTCATAGATTAAGCAAAAAATGAAAATCCATCACAATCTATCCACATAGCTAGCTTTAGCAGGTCCACATGGCAAGCTCACAAGACAATTGAATCCTAACTTGATCGATTGGGGGTCAACCACAGTTAGCACTATAGCATCCTTAGAAACATCCCCAGACTAGCCAGAGCTTTTGATCTGAACTCTAGATTTAGAGGCTAGGGATGTAACTGAGGATCCTCTTGTCAAGATGCCTATGACCACATCCGAGGGGGAAGTAGAAATGTTAAAACTTAGCTCCCTCCTAGAAACATAGATGCACGAAAACGTAGCCAAGATTCTGCAAGACAACATCAAAGTCTTCACATGGTCATATAGTGACATGATAGGTTTAGATTTGAGGCTAATATAGCACAACATTGTCCTAAACCCACGCATGAAGGTAGTCAAGTAGAAGGCCCATAAGATCAAACCAGAAATTGCATTAGCCGTAAGGGATGAAATCACGAAGCTATACCAAGCTGGTTTCATCTGTGCAGTTGATTATTTAGAATGGGTGTCCAACATCATCATGGTTTCTAAGAAAATTAGAGGAATAAAGATCTGTATAGACTTCTGGGATCTAAATAAACTAACGATCAAGGATGATTTTTCACTTCTTAGCATTGATCAACTCATTAACACTATGGCTGGTCATGCCCTGTTATCCTTCATGGATGGTTTCTCTGGCTACAACCAAATTTGCATCAACCCAGAACACCAGCTAACAACAACCTTCATGACCCCATGGGGGACCTTTTGTTACACCATGATGCCTTTTTGGCTTAAGAATGCTAGGGCAACCTACCAATGAGCCATGACTTACATCTTCAACAACTACATCCTAGAAACATTAAACAACTACGTGGATGATATAGTAGTCAAGTCCAAGGAGGTAGGTGATCACCCACATGATCTAGGGGTAGTCCTCAAGTTCTGTCAAGTGCATAATCTACATCTTACTCCTAAGAAGTTTGTCTTTAGTGTAGAAACTAGATGCATGTTAAGATTCGTGGTATCGAAGGCTAGAATACAGGTGGACCCTGACAAAGTCAAGGCCATCGTCAACATAGCACCTCCTATAAACCTTAAGGAGTTGGTTTGCAAGGTAGGGTATAGTTCATCTGAAGGTTTATAGCGAAGTTGACTAACAAGTTACACCCCATGCAATATCTACTAAAGAAAGGGGTTAACTTCGAGTGGAAAACCCAATGTCAACAAGCCTTCAATAACTTGAAGGAAGAGCTTTTGCATCTCTCAATTGTGCATCCGCCACAAAGGGTTAAGCCTTTCTTCATCTACCTTGCCACCTCTGACACATCTATCATAGCACTGCTATGTCAGAAATGAGATGATGGATCTAAGATACTGGTCTATTATTTGAGTTATGCACTAATAGCACATGAGGCATAATACAATGAAGTGGAGAGAAATTGCCTTGCCTTAGTTTTTGCATTAAAAAAGTGAAGGCACTACCTATTTCGCAATACAATTAACATCATTTGCAAAAGTAGCATACTTCGGGCTATCACTAACAACCTATATGAAAGTAGTCGGATAGCCCAATGAAAGGCAATAACCACAAAGTTTAACCTACACTATGTAAGCCAGTCGTCGACTAAGGGTCAAGCCATACCAACGCAACTTATGACCTCACCCATCGACAACTGCGCAACCATAGATTCCAAATTCCCAGATGAGCATGTTAGCACTATCAACATCATCCCATCGCACTTGGAAGCCACTTTACACTTCGATAGTGCTTCAATTGCATGAGGAGGTAGTGTAGCTACCATCATTACATTCTCCTCTGGGGAAATGCATCCATTTGCTTATCGTTTTATGTTCCCTTCTACCAACAATGTGGCAGAGTACGATGGGCTACTCAAAGGGCTCTCAACTGCCCAAACATTATGCATACAACACCCAACAATCCATGGTGATTCACAACTAGTTGTGAATTAAATCATTGAGTTCTATGCTTGCAAAGCTACGCACCTGCAACCCTTACTGCGACCTAGCAAAAATCCTACTTAAGTACTTTACAACCACAGATGTGCAACACATGCCACGCAACGAAAACACTATGGTAGATGCCTTAGCCACCCTTGCATTAAATATTCCACTACACTCATTTGCAAATCTTCCAACTTTGATTATTGAATGTACTGAACCTATCACTCAGGCAGGACATGTGGCCTCCATTAGTGCTACGGATACCCAGGAGTGGTACACTAACATCAAGGCCTACCTACAACACAGTGAACCCCCAAGTGGATTGACACTTGCTCAAAGAGATGCGATCCATAAGCATGCCTAGCAATATATGCTCATGGGGAATGACACCCTATGCTAATGTTCTTACGATGGGATATTACTGGCATGCGTGGGTGGGGAGCAGGCGCAAAAGGTAGTTAATGAAGTGCATGAGGGACTATGTGGTGGACACATAGCACCTAGAGCTATGGCTATGAAAATTAGATGCCTAGGGTACTATTGGCCCCATATGGAGCATGACTATCTATCAAAAGTCAAGACGTGTGACACGTGCCAAAGATATGCAAATCTCATACACATCTCACTTATGGACCTGCACCCAATGCAAATCACGTGGCCTTTCCAATGATGGGAACTAGACCTCATAGGACCTATCACATATAATTCCTCCATAGGGCATAGCTTCATTATCACCACCAATGAGTATTTTACTAAGTGGGTGGAAGCTATCCCTTTGAGGAAGAGGACATCTTAGTAGATCTACCACTTCATCCTGGACAACATCGTCACAAGATTTTGGCTTCCAATAACTATTGTAACCGACAATGGGCGACAGTTCAGTAGTACAGAAACCTAAACCTTCTACAACAATCTAGGCATCAGGCAATCATTCTCCTTCCCCTATTACCTACAAGTGAATGGATAGGAAGAGGCTACAAATAAGTCCATCATCAACTTGCTGAAGTAGATGCTTAACAACAGCAAGAGGTGGTGGAATAAGAAAATCCACTACATTCTATGGGCCTATAGGATGACATGTAGAACTGCAACAAGTAAGACTCCTTATAGCCTTGTCTATGAATCTAAAGCTATGTTGCCTCTTGAGTTGTAGGTACCATCACTTTGGATGATCCTCTTGAATGTTGTGAGTGAAGCCCAGAATAACGAGTTGTGGATCATCGATCTCGACTTAATAGAGCCGCATAGAGCACTACCAGAGCAAGCAACAACAAAAGCATCATGTAGACCCACATCAATGGCTACTACAAAAGGGAAACCTCATCCTAAAGGTTGCCCACAAGAATGTGAGAAAATTCTCAGCCAACTGGGAAGGCCCTTATATGGTCACTAAAGCCTTCGGGAATGGAGCCTTCAAGCTGGCGAATATGGAAGGCAACGCGTTTGCCAACCCAATGAATCACTCGTACCTTAAGCTGTACTACATCTAAAGCATGGTGACAACAAGCAATGTCCTCTACGATGTTAAACTAGTGGTAATAAGTAGTGTCTGCTATGACGTTAAACTAGCGACGACTATCTACTACGACATCAAACTACCACATCTAGTCCGCTATGACTATAAACTAGGACGACATGTTTGCTATGATGTTAAACTAGCATGTATGGTCTACTGGGATCTTAAGCTAGAACGGTGGTCCACTGGGATCCTAAACCAGCGCACAGTCTACCAAGACCTTAAACTGGGTTCGTGTCACATCCCTAGCATGCACCCTCATCAAGTACACATCGAACAAGCGTACACAGTGCTGATGTGGAGGTGGGATGTTGTAGTTCCAGAACGTAGTTCATGACGCAATGGGAACGCGATCTAGAATGTACGCAACACCACCACCTTTGGCATCGTGTTGACCCTCCGAAGATGTCGTATGACATTGCACTAGCCCTCCGGACCTACCATCACCACGGCCCACCACTCTGATGGTAGTTTCTTGGCAAGTGACCACCATTGGAGTTCTGGCAGTATTGTGGCCCAGCCACAAGATTGTTATCCTCTAGTCCCCTACCAATGCCTCGGCTCGCATGATGTTTAGCTATGTGGTAGCTGATCCCATAGCTGAACTAAGAATGCATGCCTTTGGCAGGGATTCCAAAGCATTCGCACTCACAATGACTCCTGGCACCCTCAACACCGGCTCCGCTATGTTGGTGATGCCAAGGTGCTTTTGGCCTTTCTACTTTGGACACCATACCCCAGCAAAGGTATTCAAGAGCTTCAACAACATCTGTAGCAAGCAAGGCTTTTGGCCTCGGTTTGCATAATTGTTGTTTCACTCTTGGTCGTGCTTACAGGGTGTGGTCGAAGGCACGTCTTTCCACAACAACAAATGCCATGACATCGCAAAGTGAGTGCCTTGACTAGCTTGGCTACTTTAGAGTGCAAGTTCCATGACATGCATAACATAGGTCACCACATGGGAAGCATCTACAGGCAGGTCAAAACCTCACATGGATGTAACACAACTCATCCTGGGAAAGAAACACCTATCCTATAGGAGGAGGAAGGTCAGTGAAAGTAAAGATGAAAACACGAACAACTCCCTCATGAGCACTCTAATGATGGACTCTACTAAACCTCATCTTTACTCTTTTTCTTGAACCTCCTTCCTCCCTACCTCACCTTTCCCCCTGAAAAAATAATGCAACACTCTCAAGTGCAGCCAAGCGATGTCTTGGTGATCATTGAGCAACAACGTTAGCATCATGTCTTCCTTGGTGTTTCATATTCTTTTCAATGTCTCTCAAGCCCATCCTCCAAATTTCGACAAAGAGGGACCAATGAAACACCCAAAAATTCAAAGGCATGCTTGCTTCACCAAGTCTTTGCAATTCATGCAGCGCTACAGTAGTTCTTTAGGAGATGGATGCCCTGATGTTCAGACTATCCAATTTGGCAAGTTTCTACTGTAGGTGTCAAAAAGCTAAACGGATTCTCCAGTCTGCTCACCTGAGTAGTTCATCTAGCTGATAGCGCACTAAGAAGTGGTGCATGGAATTGTTGGTGATGCTTAGAACGTGCAAAACGCTTCAGCAAGTTTTTTAAGTTAAGGAGTTTTGATACGCTATGCTACGTTATGTAGCGTAGCAAACTTCAGAAGACATTTAAGGAAGTGCAGTGCTATTCTACGCCATGTAGCACAACATAGCAAGAGCTAGATGATCAATCCCCCTCCCCCAACTTCAAGTCTTTCAATAATGTCTCATTCTGTCAGAAAGCTACGAAATTGGCAAAAGCAAGTCATGTTTGCTGCCACGCTATGCTAAGCTACATGGTGCAGTCAGGCGTAGCAATTTTTCGAAAGTGACAGAAGGCAACTCAAAGGGCAAGATCAACTAGTTCACAAGTTTTGTGGTGTAAGAGGCAGAGTTTGTAGATTGACGACCTTTCTGTGACTAAGGCCATTCACTATGCTATGCTACACTACGTAGCGTAGCATAGCATAGTGACTATGCAATAAATAGTTAGTGCACTTCAAATGTTTCCAATGCATGCAGTAGGACACAACGTAAATTTTTTGCTTCGAGCTGGTGGCTACGCTATGCTACACTGTGTAACGTAGTACAACATAACAAGATGCTACGGTACGCTAAACATGCTACGCTACAAAGCATAGAAAAGCACGGCAAACAGTTATGCTACATCAATGCACTTCACCTAATTTCACTGTTGCTCTAACAACACAATTACAATGTGACAGACTTGTAATTACAGCATGGCAGACTCGCCCAATGGTCATGAAGGCATGTGCAGCACAGATAGGTCAACATTAGTTCGGGGCATGTGGCATCCAAACCACATATTTTGCACACCCTTGATCCTATAAATACCCTAATGAGAAATTCTTGAAGGGTCCCCAAGTCTAGTTTTCTCTTGGCAATTGGATCGGCTAACAGTTTTGTTGGCTGACAAGAAAAAAGAAAGAGCTAGCACCATAACCTCAAGCATTTTAAGCTTTCTGTTTGACATTGTAATTAGTTAGCATTCTTTGTTGGCATTTCATTCTCTCCTTTTCTACCACCTTGGTAGTACTTTTCATTGTTAACACCTAAGCCTACGTTCAAGCACACAGCCATCTTGCTCTACACGTCTTGGTTACTCTCAGGATCTCTACATTTCTCAGCGTTGTACAACTGACTGTATCCATTTTGATAGAGCGAAGTCATAGCTTCGAAGTAGTGCATTTTTCTAACTTCATTTTACTTTGTCTCCTATTTACTATTACATTTTACATTATTTTCTATCTCTTTTACATTTAAGCATTACTTCACACTATTAGTCTTGTTTTCAAATCACACGTTGCAAAAGGTTATATTAACATTGACTAAGTCCCTGTCTGATTGACTAGACCGTTCAGGGCATCCCATTTCTATTTTATCTAGCATGGCCCTCCCATGGATTTGGGGTTGAGACTGTCAATGACCACTAACCCCTCCATGTTTTCCAGCTACCGACATTTTTGGTCACTACAAGTTGCACCTTTGCAATGGCTCCATGCTTCATCCTACAAACATAATTCCAAGAAGACAAGAAAACCAAGAAAACATAGCATGTTATAATAATATAATTCATATATGCTATATAGCCTAATGAGATGATGAACAAAGCTAGAGTTACCGAAGACACCAAAGTTTCTAGTTTAAGAGCTTGAACCATGGTGTTGGTTTAAGGCCTCAGAAGGCTATATTGCTAGTTTAAGACCTCATTAAGCCATCAAAATAGTTTTGAAAGCTTGCTTGATGTTGGTTGTGAAGGTTGTTACAAGCTACATGTAATATGGCTTTAAATAGGAATGATTAACAAGATTTGCCAACTCATTCCCATCCATGTTTGCAATCTTGAATGCTCTATTGTCTTAGGCTCTGGTGACTATGAATAACCCTTCCCATTTGGCTAAGAATTTATCTACATTCTCATGGAAAAATTTGATGACTAGGTCATATTCCTTGATCTTACACTTGGTCAAATTATGATGGTTTTTTCATTTTTTCCTCTCTTCATACTGCTTGATGTGAGGAAGCATCTGCATTCATTGCTCCTCCACAAATTTCAGGTCCACAGTCCACAACTTCTTACTTTGTTCATCATTAATGAAGCTGGTCAAGGCTACTTAGAGTGATGAAAACTACTATTTAAGAGGTAAAATGGCTTTAGAATGATAAACCAAGCTATAAGAAGTTACGCTAGTGATTATGCAATAGGTTGTTTGACAGGCCCAAAATGTATGGACAAGCTGCTAATGCCATTTACAGTTGTTCTTGTTTAGCATCTTCTTGAGCAAGTTGATGATGGCCTTGTTACTTTCTTTTGCTTATCTATTTGCTTGAGGGTAATTAGGTGATGAGAAAGAACACTTAATTCCTAGGTCATGATAGAAATCCTTTATTTCTTGGCTACTAAATTATGGTCCATTGTTTATGACTATGGTCATGGATATGCTAAAATGGTCTACTATGTTATCTAGGATAAATTTACAAACTTCTTTAGATGTTTTCATTTTTAAGGAAATAGCTTCAACCCACTTGGTAAAGTATTTAGTTGTAGCAATGATGAAACTATGCCCTTTGAAAGACTTAGGCATTATAAGTCCAATGATATCCAACCCCCATCGTTGAAATGATTAAGTAATCTAAGTAGTGCATAATTCATTTAGTGGTATGTGTATGACATTACTATGTTGTTGGCATGTGTCATAGGTCTTAACCTTCTGCATGCAATCACTTATCATATAGATCTAGTAGTGACCTAACCATCTAATCTTAGCAACCATAGCTCTAGGTCCTATATGTCCTCCACAAACACCCTTGTGAACCTACTCTAAGACTATTTTGGCTTCAATTTTACCCAACTACTTTAACAACATGCCATCATAGGACCATTGGCATAATGTGTTATTGCCTCCTACGATATATTATTTTGATCATTTACATATAATGTCCTTTTGAGTAGTATTCAAGCCTCGTAAAGATTCACCATGCATAAGGTAAAGTTTGATATCATCATACCACCCCCTAGTAGGAGTAGTATGAACTATGGCCACAAAGGTATCCTCAAAACTCTACGTGATGGATATAGCATAGTCCATAATCAAGGTGGACAACTTACTAAACACATCTATCATCACACTAAAGGCTAGCATTACAATGGCAATGGCATCAACTATGGCATTCTCATTTTGAGATACATGTTGGATATTAACATCTATAAATTATGTAATAGACACTTTTCTAGGTCACAATGAGGTCAAAAATGTTTGGATTTTCATGCATAAATCTTATTTACTTGGTTAAACACAAGTTTTAAATCACCTTTGATCATTAATCACTTGATTCTTAGGTCATGAGTTACCATCATCCCCCTAATCAAAATCTCATACTTCGCTATGTTATTAGTACATGGAAACTCAAAACAATAAGAAAAGGGTCAGATTTCACCAGATGTAAATGTTATGATGACAATAGCACTAGCCCCATGGGAAGTTTAAGCTCTTTCAAATTGCATGATCGCCTCATAGCCCATGGATGCTTGCCTAATAGTGTTAACATGTTCATTAGAAAACTCAAGATCTATGGTTTCTTGGTCATCAACAAGTGATACTATGAGTTGTACATCTGTAGCTTGACCTTTCATTGAGGATTGAGAGAGGTAATAAAGGTCAAAATCCACTATTATGGATTTTCATCAATCTATATAGCTATTCCTGAAGACATTAGTTGTTATGGATTTGAGTACATTATCTTTGTAAATGATGTTCACTAGCTACTAAAGAGGTAGTATCTCCACTTTTTTAATGAGAAGAGTAGTGCTAAATAATACTTCTCCACTTCAATGTATTGAGTCTCATGGGTAACTAATGCATGGCTAAGGTAGTATACTGGCATCTCTACTTCATCATCATGTTTCTGACATAGTAGGAAGGCAATGGATGTGTCGGCAATGTAGATGTAAAATGGTTTACCCTATTGTAGAGGATAGATTGTTGATAGTTGTGCCAACTCTTACTTAAGGTTTCCAAAGGCCTCTTGGCATTGTGTTTTCCACTCATAGTGAACCGCTTTCTTAAGAAACTATTTCATGAATTATAACTTATTCATTAGCCTAGTGAGAAACCTATTGATAAATTATAATCTACATTGTAATTCTTGAAACTTCTTAAGATTGGTAGGCATTGCTAATTTGAATATGACCTTAACCTTATTAGGATGAACACATATCCCTTCATTATATACTACAAAACCAAGCATCTTATTGATCTTAACAATGAAAACACACTTCTTGGGATTGAGCCTAAGTTTATGCTTAAGACATCATTTAATTATAAGGTCTACATCATGTCCATGATTATTGGCCACTTTGGACTTAATGGCTATGTTTTTTGTGTATCATTGAGCAAACCTAACATGTAGTCACTAAATATATATGTGATGAATCTTTGATTGGTTGCTTTGGTGTTCTTAAGGCTAAAGGGCATCATGGTATAGCAAAAGGTACCCCAAGGGGTCATGAAGGTCATATTGAGTTAGTACTCTAGGTTGATCCTAATCTAGTTGTATCTCAAAAATACATCCATAAAGGATAATAAGGCATGTCCAACTGTAGTATCAATAAGTTGATCAATATTAGGTAAAGGAAAATTATCCTTAATGGTTGCCTTTTTTAGGTCTTGGAAATCAATGCAAATGAAGATGCTCTCATTTTTCTTTGGGACTACTACTATGTTGGACACCCAATCTACATAGTCAATAAACCTAATGAAACCAACTTTGTAGAGTATTGTGATTTCATCATGAACTACCAAGTACAAATCATGTTTAATCTTGCAAACCTTTTTCTTAACTGGCCTAACACTAGGGTCAAGTATGATTTTTTGTTGTACTAGGTATGTGTCTAGGCCTAGCATATCTTCATATGACCAGGCAAAGGCCTTGATGTTATCTTGTAGGACCTTAGTGATATCTTGAGCCTATTGAGGTTCCAATGAGGAACTTAGTTTTAGGATTTTATCCTCCCCACTATGTGTTGTGGCAAGAACCTCAACTACTAGTTCAAGGGTTTTAACTACATTTTTAGGCCATTCTAAAGGTTTCTCAATAAAGGCTATGCGATCAACAAGACTCTTAGGCCAAAGATATATGCAATCATGGTTGATACAATGTTATACATCACCATAAGGACCTGTTTGGCTTAAAGACAAACTGATCTACTTGTAGGTACTCATACTTCAATGATGCATGTTAACCATAAGTACATTAAGTGGAACCTAGGTAAAGATGAATAAATAATGTCAAAATGCTATAAAATTATGAAAATCCATGCTATAAAATGCAAACACATGGGAACAAGGTTTTTTAAGGCTATAGAAATAAAGAAAGACTAATAAGATGACATGAAGGTTAAAAAAGGTTCAAGCAAATGCTAAATATAAAACAAGGTTAAATGAGGCTACAAGCTTGCTAGGTTAAGGCCTTAGTAAGCCATGAAGCTAGTTTAGGCCTTAGCAAGTCATGGTCGCATGGTGCTAAATGGTGGTCAAGGAAGATCAAACCCCACCATTTAATAAGATCATAGAGGATTATAATATAGAGAAATACATTGAAATAAAATTAGTATTGAGGCTAAATAAGGTTAACAATGCAACAATGATAAAAATAGATCATGATATGATAAAACAAAGATGAATAAATAAAAATGGGATACATATAGTGAATCTTTGTCAAAAGGGTTAGATTTTACTAGTTTTAGGCCTTAGCAGGTCATGATTTAGGGTTACAAGAATGTTGGATAAGTTTGGGCACCAACAAAGATTGTTTTGGGCTATTTAGACTAAAAACAAAAGGCTTTTAAAGCTTCCATGATGGCTCCATGTTGGGTAGCATGGAAGGGGTAGTGTGGAAGGAAAATTTAGACAATTTCCCAAGTTTTTTTTACTAGCTTTTAACTTCCGATGGCTTGCATGTTAGCATACTTAACTGGGGAAGGGAATAGACTACTTTTGGTATTAGATTCAACTCCTTGGACCCCTCTCTTAGGCTTGAAAATGTCTTCCATGATAGCTAGTGTGGATCTAGCATAGAGACCAAGGAAAGTGTGCTACATGGAATCAAGAGCATCAAAACTAAGGATATGGGGCCTTCCCAACATAGTGTAGGGATAGATCTATCAATATTGAGCATTTTGGAGGTTAAAAGGGCCAAAAACTAGGTTTTAAAGCTTCATCCCCTTTGTTTCCATGTTGGCTAGCATGAATGGAAGGGGGTTTAGCATACTAGATCCAAATCTAGATCAAAACAGGGTCAAACAAGGTTGCATGGGAATTTGGAAGCAAGATATGATAGTTGTGCATTCCTTAGTAGGGTTTTGAGGCCATTTTAGATGCGTTTTGAGGGTTACATTTGGTTTTGGATAGTCTCCATGCTAGCCAACATGGAACTAGTGTAAAAAAGAGGGGATGACCTTGCTTTTTGGTCCTAGGATGGTATAAGAAGCAAATTGACTAGGTTTCTAGGTTCCTAGGGCTACAAACCATGATTTCATAAGTTTTTGGGTAATTTTGCCTAATTTTAGAGGCTTTTAAAGGCCATGAAAGGTTATCCCACCTTTGATTCATGTTAAGAGGGTTTTTCTTATGTGGGTAATGGGAGTTGATGATATTAAAGGACTCAAACAAGGTTTAACAGGCATAAACTTGAGGATACGGAGTCTTAGGCTTTACTGGTGTAGGTTTTTGGTCTCTTGGAGTGTTGATCTACTATTGGAGAAAAAAAAGTTAACTCCTCCACACTAGCTTCATACTAGCCAGCATGGAAGAGCAAGGTTCTTAGCATGGATGGATCATTAATCTCAAATCTATGCCAATTTTAACCATAATCAATTATGCATATCAACTTCTAGGGTATCCGATGTCAAGGGCTAGGGTTTAGAGTTAAAATTAGGTGGTTTGAAGGGTCTCTAGGTGGTATTATGATTCATACCTATGGTTCCATATTGGCTCCATGCTAGCTAGTGTGGAGGATCCTAGGGGATCATATTTTTGTAATTCTTGGCCAATTTTGGTTGTTCATGTACATATTTGAGGCTGCTAATATTGATGGATGAAACCTAAGGTCAAAATTTAGTAATTTTAAGGGTTTTCATATGGTTTTTGGACTTACCCCCTTGTTTCACATTGGCTCCACATTGGCTAGCATGGAGGACCTTAAAGGGGCTAAATTTTTGCAATATTTGATACTTTTTAGATAATTTGGTGGCTTTTGGAAGTGTTGAAAAGGTTGTAGGATAGGTATAATGTAATTTGGCATTATTTTGAAGTGTCTATGATCCCTCCTTGGAGCCTTTCTAGTTACATCTACATTGGCTCCACACTAGCCAGCATGGAAGAAAGGGATGCTTAGTGTGAAAGCTAGAAAAAGCCTAAAATAAAGTGATTTTTATCAAGTTTTAGCTACTAGAGCCTCTAAGAGGTTTGTGTTGTCAACAAGAGTTAATTTCAAGGCTAATCTTGGGATTTTTGGATATCTCCCTCCATCCATGCTAACTCAACACTAGCCATCATGGAAGAAGGTCTCCTCCAACATGAATCAACTTGTGTTAAATTTTTTCGCCACTTTCACCAAGATTTGAAAGGGCTTTGAAGCTATTGAGGCTATAGTGGATCAAGGGTTAGGATTTGAAATCAACATCAACTAGTTTAAAGGCTCATAAGTGTCCATGTAGTCATTCCCCTTTTCTCCATGCTAGGTAGGGGTGGCCCCAATGTGGATGGTAGTGGTGATGGATTTTGTGCCCTTTTTGATCAATTTTAGGATGTCTAAAGGCTTTGGTAGGCTCTGGTAGGGCTTAGAGGTCACTAGGGTAAGTTATTAGGCAATTNGGTGGGGGGGGGGGGGGGGGGGGGGGGGGGGGGGGGGGGGGGGGGGGGGGGGGGGGGGGGGGGGGGGGGGGGGGGGGGGGGGGTGTTCACTAGCATGGAGAAGATTTCCATAATGAGAATAAACCCTCAATCCAACAACTATCGACTGTCAGAGATCATGGAGGGACACTAGGGTTTTCAAAGTAAAATTTATGGTAATTTTAGTTCTAGAATATGGTTTTATGTAATACTCCCAATGTGACATCTGAAAACATTAGTGGCTAGAAGACTGAGAGGTCACAGGCGTACAACCTAACCCCAAATTTGTGCAAGGGACATGATGGGAAAATGAAAAAAAGGTGCCCTGAATGGTCTAGTCAATTAGACAAGGACTTACATGGTGTTAAAATGACCATTTGTAGGAAGAATTTATTGAACATTACATGTGCACACTAGGACAACAAGTAAGAGCATAGCAGAGAGTCCTAGCCTAAAAATAGTGATGTGAATGTGCAAATGTGTATTGATAGTAAAGAAATGTAAGAGTTATGCTTAAAATTAGAAAAAAATGCTTAGAAAAGAAATGAAAAAAAAAAGCTTGATAGTAAAGAAATTCACCACCCCAAAACTGGGGAGCGTAACTTTTGCTTGAGTAGGAGGTAAGAGTGGTATGTGATGTTAGGCAGGCACAGTGGCAGCATAGGTGTGTAATCAGAGTCTCTAGGACATCAAGGTCATAGAGCTAGTAGCTACAAGGGAGCCTAAACTTGTTGGGTTAGCTATTGCCACATTCTACTAGTGCAAAAGTGGACTACGTTGTAGTACTCGCCAAGGTGTAAAGCTTGAATGCTCAAGTGTGGGAATGACAAGGATGCTCAGGAGGCTTGAATGTTCAATGCTCTTCTAATTTGCCAAATTCTAAAGTGCTAAATGTTAGGGTGTTTATAGAGCTAGGTTTAGCATGAAATTCTAATCGATTGCTATTTGGCATGGATGCCACATGGCATGAGCATAGATAGGATTATGCTGACATGTTATGCTCTCATGAGAGTAGCAAAGTGTTATGCTCTGAAGGACAATAACGGGTACCCAGAGAATACCAAATTGTTACCACACGACCTAGACTACATGTGCCAGAGTGTGAGAGACTGCAATGTACCTACAAACAATGTCAAAACAATTCAACTTGGAGACTATGCTTCAGGACTACATCTTCCCCCTCTTTTAAGTAAGGCCAAGCATAGGAATAATTTTAAGGATTAATGGGAGGTTCAAAAGAAATGCAAACTACTGATCTTGGCTACTAGAGGGATGTTAGAGTTGAGATGAAGGTCAATGCCAAGTTCTAGAGGCTTTTGGAGGCTATCAAAGGCATTTTCCTAGTGTCAAGCTAGCTACGCTCTAAAGTGTAGCACAAAACTTGGTGAAATTTTGCAAAATTTTGGTTTGCCATACTGGTTACACTGGCTACGCTGTAGAGCATAGTAGAGTGTAGTAAGGATACTTTGAAAAATTTTGAGAAAATCTGTAGTCTTCATTCATGGCACGCTGGCTATGCTCTGGGGCATAGCAAGGTAGGCAGCCTCGGAAGCCAAGAAACATGCTAAATGCATCTTCCATGTTAAGATAACTTGATAGATCCTTGTTCAAAATTTAGGCAAAATTGGGCACTAAAACTTATGTCATGCTCACTATGCTATGAAGTGTAGTAGCCAAAAAGATAGAAAACTTGCCAAACTGTTTTGTCCATCCTAAGTACTTTTTGACAAACTCTAGCCTAGTGCTTAGATGAACTAGTAATTGGGACATGTGTCAAGCTAGGTATGCTGGGGAGTGTAGCAATCTTGATAGCTTGGGAGATAGAAAATTTTCCAAACTATTTGGTCCATCCCAAGAAACCCTTGATCACTTCTAGCTTGACACTGATGCAGACTGACAATGGAAGTGTATGCTACACTAGCTATGCTGGGGAGCATAGTAGGTAAACTAGGAGCATATCACGACACTCAAAAAAATTTTGCAAAAAATAGAACTTAATGTGTGCTACGTTTTCTACATGGAAAAGTGTAGCACCAAACTTAGAAAAAATTTTCCCAAATTTTGACATAGACAAATTTGCCATTGAACTGCAGAAGCTCGAAATTGATGATGTTTCATTGGCCCATCTTTGTTGAAATTTGGAGGATTGACCTGAGATACATCGATAAAGAATATGAAACACCATGATGAACATGATACCAACACCACTCGTTAGTGCCTGATTAGATAATGCTTCAGTATGCTTGAGAGTGCCAAGAAAATAAAGTATGATAGGGAATAGATTGGGGAGATGGGTCAAGGAATAATGGATGGAGGGGATGTTCACTGGTACATGTAATTGTAGGATGCAACATTAAAATGGCTTGTCACAAAAGCATGATCCCTCATTGGAGTGCTTGTGAGAGAGTTAGCATACGAAGGTAGCCTACCCTTGGGATTTCAACCTCTCGTTGGAGTGCTTGTGAGATGGTCGATCTAGGGCTAGACCGGTTATGAGATGAAAACTATGTTATTTGACTTGGGTACTTGGCTTGTCACATTTTTCTTTTGTTTTTATCTTTTCTTCTTTTTTCTTTACTTTTGTTCTTCTTTTTTCTTTTCTATATGCTTTCTCTCTTTTTTTCACTTTTTCTTTCGTTTGTGTTGCTAGGTGAACTACACACCAATCAAAAGTTTCTTGGAGGTAATTGCATTGCATTTGTAGGACAAGCGTTTCCTCCATAAGATGAGTTTTTTACATCTATTTGGGGCTTTTACTAGCCCACAAAAGCTTCCCATGGGATGAGTTGCATTATGCCCATCATGGGTTCAATAGTTAATTGTAGGAAAGGTTCCATGTGCATTAGCAAACCTTGTAGGGAGTGTGGGAGATTACAAGATTAAGAGTTAGAGGTCAACTAGCTAGAGGGGTGGTAGGGAAGTGCACTCTTAAGTAGCTTAGCTAGCCAAAGTAGACACATTGAAGTAGTGCAATGTCTTTCCATTGCAATGAAACACATCCTTGAATGACTTCACTAAGGCTTCATCCTGCAAATGCAACACAAAGAAAATAAGAAAAACAACCACCATGTGAGATGAAGGTGAATTCATATTTGCAAGGGCATTGTAAGGGCCATGAATGTTGTTTCAATTGCAAGTGCCTACAATGTCCAAAGTAAGAAGGCTAGTGTAAGTGTGATGGCGATTGGCTCAATAGCTCCAGCAGCCACACCAAAAGTGAGCACGCAAGTGGCTATAGGTAATGGTAACATAGGTGTTCAAGAGTTCTCACTAAGGATAGGAGCTAGGAAACCCAACAGCATGATAGAGAGTCATACTACTAGATGATCTTTCAAGCCTAGGCAATGGTGAGGATTGGAGGATGGTAGTGTTGTGGTTGGGCTACAATATTGCTGGTTCTCTAGCAAGTGATGCTGATGGTGAGAGCTCTAACTAGGATGATTGGAAATGGTGGTGGTAGCTCTAGAAGGTCAGCAAGTTGCCAAAAGGAATCTTTGGAAGATCAACAATATGTTGAGGATGATGACATTGAATATGCCCGAAAGGGTTTTTTCTTGATGACATAAACCTCATTCTGGAACTACAATACCCTACCCCATCTTGCTTAGGAGGTGTGGGCAGGTGATAGAGAATTGGAAGGATTCTCACTTATTTATCCATAGAACTAGGTGTGTTGAACTATGGATGCTATACTGCAAACCTAGTTTTAGATCTTGGTAGACCACATGATGTGCTAGTTTAAGGTTCTAGCAAACGACTGTGATGGTTTAACATCGTAGTGGATGGTGGATGGCTAGTTTAGGATCATAGTATACCATGTTGTGGATGCTAGTTTAGTGTCATAGCCCAAGGGCATTCTGTGCCAATTTAACATCGTAGTGAATGCCTATGCTAGTTTAATGTTGTAGTAGACATCTATGCCAATTTAAAATTGTAGTGGATGTGCACTTACCTTGCTTTTATTGCTGGTGTGATACTGCATACTAGGTGTAGTATGGCTTCAGGTAGAAGTGGTTAACAAGGTTGGTAAGCTCATTACCATCTAGATCAGCAAGCTTGAAGCCTCTATTATCATATTCATTGATGACCAAGAAAGGCCCTTCCTGGTTGGCTAAGAACTTGTCCAAGGGCTCACGAATGATCTTGAGGACTAGGTCCCCCTTCTTGATTAGGTGTTGATGTTTATTGTGATGGTGTTTTTGCCATTGCTTTTCTTGGTACCACTTGATGCAATCAAGTGTTTGCATGTGCTCCTCCTCTATAGACTCAAGGTCGATGGTTCTCAACTCATTATTTTGAACCACATCAATGAAGCTTGAAAGGATCATGTGAAGCGATGGGACCTACAATTCAAGAGGCAACATTACTTTCGATTCATACATAAGACTATATGACATCTTACCTATTGTTGTTCTGCATGTTGTATGGTAGGCCCATAGCATGTAGACTAGTTGTTCATGCCATCATCACTTACTATTTCTAAGCATCCTCTTCAAATGTTTGATGATAACCTTGTTCGTAGCCTTCGCTTGACCATTTGCCTATGGGTAGTGCAATGATGAGAAGGAATGTTTAATGCTAAGGTTTTGACAAAAGGCTTTAGTTTTTGCACTACTAAATTGTGTCCCATTATCTATGACTATAGTTATGGAAAGACCAAATCGGGTCACTATGGTATCTAGGATGAATTTGTAAACTTGCTATGATGTTATCTTCCTAAGGGAAATGGCTTCAACATACTTTGTAAAACATTTAGTTGTGGTAATGATGAAGCTATGTCCTATAGAAGACTTAGGTCTTATAGGTCCTATGATATCCAACCCCCAATGTTGGAATAGCCACATGATCTGTGTATGATGTAGTTCAGTGGGTGGCACATGCAGTAGGTTATCATGTCACTGACACATGTCAAATGTCTTGACCTTGAAGACACAATCATGCTCCATGAAAGGCCAATAATATCCTAGATGTCTAATTTTTGCTACCATTTCCTTGGGGGCTATATGACCTCCACATAGTCCCTCATGGACTTGGTCAATGATCTTTTATGCTTCACTACCGCTAATGCAAGTTAATAGTATTCCATCATAGGATCTACGACACAAGGTGCTATCACCTACAAGGACATACTACTATGATCACTTTCATATTGCATCTTTTTTGGTGGAGGCTATATTCTACAGAGGCTCTCCCTATTAGAGGTATTCCTTAATATCATCATACCACTCTTGGGTGTGAGCTGTGCTTATGGATGTGATGCTTATTGCTTGAGTTATAAGTTTGATGCAATCCACTATTGAAGTGGACAAAGAAAAAAACATGTTTGGTGCTATGCTTAAGGTTAAAGTAGCTAATGCATTAGCTATGGCATTTTCATTACAGGGGATATGTTGAACATATACAATTACAAATTGTTTGAGAAAGTATTTTGTCAAATCACAGTGCAAGAATAAACCTCTGTGACTTGGTCAATGACTAGGTATGAATCTCCTTAGACTACTATGTTATGGATTCCTAACTCTTGAGCTGCTAAGATACCTCTAAGGAGACCTTCGTACTTTGCCACATTGTTTGTATAAGGAAATGTGAAGGGTCAGATCTCCCTAGAGAGGAACTTCATAATGGTAGTGGCACTACCACCTTATGTGATTGAAACATCATCAAAGTGTAAAAATACCTCAATGTTTGTGGGCACTTGGCTTATACTATTGACATGCTCATCTAGAAATTCTTGATCTATTATTGCTTGATTGTCTATGGGTGAAGCCATGAGTTGTGTGGCTATTGCTTGACCTTTTGTGGATTTTTGTGCTATGTAGTGTAGGTTAAACTTCATGGTTATTACCTTCCATCATGCTATTTGACTACTTTCATATATGTTCATTGTAATTTCCTGAAGTACATTACTTTTGTAGATGACATTAACTTGACTACAAAAAAGGTACTGTCTTCACTTTTTGAGTGCAAAGACTAAGGTGAGATAGTTCTTCCCTACATCATTGTATTTCGCCTCATGGACCGCTAGCACATGGCTTAAGTAATAAATAGGGACCTCTAATCCATTGTCTCACTTTTGGCAAAGTAGAGAAGCAATGAATGTGTCTGAGGTTGTAAGGTAAATATTGAATGGATTATCTCCTTGTAGAGGGTAGAATATCAGAAGTCGAGCTAGCTCCTTTTTTAGGTTTTCAAATGCCTCTTAGCATTAAGCTATCCACTTAAAGTGGACCTCCTTTTTGAGCAAATGTCACATTGGCTGCAACTTGTTAGTCAACCTTACAATAACGCTATGTATGGATTGTAATCTACCTTGTAACACATGTAATTCCTTAAGGTTTGCTAGTGATGCTAATTTGGTGATAATCTTATCCTTTCTGGGGTCTACGCATATACCTACTTCTGATACTACAAAGTCTAACATGTGACTAGTTTTGATGCCAAAGACATACTTTTTTGGATTTAGCCAAAGGTCATGTCTAAGGAAACATTTGAGGATGTGATCCAAGTCACCTACGTGGTCATGAGCTAATTTGGACTTAACTACTATATCGTCAACATATTCGTGAAGCATGTCTAGTAGATAGTGACTAAAGATATACATCATTGTGCATTGGTAGGTTGCTCCTACTTTCTTTAGTCCAAAGGGAATCATTGTATAGCAAAACATCCCCCAGGGGGTCATGAAAGTAGTGCTAAGTTGGTGCTGTAGGTTGATTTGGATTTGGTTGTACCCTAAGAACTTGTTCATAAAGGACAACAAGGCATGAATAGCCATAGTATTGATGAGTTGGTCAATACTAGGCAATAGGAAATCATATTTAATGATTGCCTCGTTTAGGTCCTAGAAGTCTATGCAAATGCATATACTTTTGTTTTTCTTAGGAAAAATTACAATGTTTGAGACCTAATTGACGTAGTCAACTATGTAGATAAAACCATCTTTGTAAAGCTTAGTGATTTCATCATAGATAGCCAACACCACCTCAAGCTTGACTTTATGAGCTTTTTGTTTAACTAACTTTATGCAAGGATCAAGAATAATGTTATGCTATATTATGCGAGGGTCTAAGCTTGGCATGTCTTTGTAGGACCTTGGAAATGCCTTAACATTATCGATAATGACTTTAGAGATACTTTGTTTTATTTAAGGCTCTAACAAGGAACAAATTTTTAATGTTTTCGCCTCACCTTCACATGTTACTATAGGGACTTCTATGAGGTGATCCTTAGTTATGTCACTTGCTTCTAAGTTTAAAGCTTTGACTAGATGGTCTGGCTAGTCTAGCAATTTCTCTAGGGATGCTACATTTTTTTCATAAGTGAATGGCTCGAAATCTAGAAGCTCAGTGTTTATGCATCTCGTGGAACCACCATAAGGTCCAATCAAGACTAAGGGTGAATGAAGACTCTCGTATGCATTTATTTTGCAATCATGCTTAAGAGATCCTACAAAACAACTAGAAAAATGTCAAGTGGCACTTGTCTTAATAAAGAGAAATGCATAAAATAAGGAAGATAATGTCATGAAAATTTAACTAACTATGCAGTATGTAAAGTAATTTTTTGGAGCCTTAATTGACCATAAAATTGCCAGTTTAAGGTCATAGCGAACCATAATTTATGTAAGAGACATAGGTTTAAGCAAGTATTAAGAGGTTTGAAATGTGGGGCTAATCTATAATGTCCTAGTTTAATTATCATATGCGCATTCCCAAATGATGGGGTTACCTAATGAAGATGGTATCTTTTCATAACAAGTGTTATTGTCATCTTAACAAGACCCAAAATGGTAGTTGTGATTAATGCTTGAAAGGGCATGTTGTAATAATGAACATGTCTCTTAAGGTAACCTTTGTGAGTTTGACCTAAGGCATTTATACCCAGGGTTAGAGGTCATACCAACATGGGAATGGCAGAGTTGGTAAAGGCAAGTCATGGGGTGGCAAAGCCAGTATAGGCAAGCCATAGGAAGCCAACTAAAGGGTATAAATATGGGTTTTACCATAGTAAACCTATCATTTTCAATGTTAGAGCCAACTTTCATCCAAGCATATCATGGTCAAAGTAAGGGAGACAAACCATAGCAGCGATAGAGGGAAGCTAGAGTGCGATAGGGAGAAAGCCAGAGCATAGCAACCAACCATGATGCACCAAAGCAAACGCAAACATCCCAACCTCACCAACATTGATGAAGGAGAGCGTAGCCTGAGGTGCCTTCCTAGGATGCATATAGAGGACCATGAAGAGATGCCATTAGCTAGGTAAGGTATTATGCTCTATCCTTGTGATTTTTGCATCTTGCTTTTTCTTGTATGTTTCAAGGTTTTTTGGGCTTTAAGGATAGCTTTCTATGGGTAGGGACCATTGTCGCTGCCATGTCCAACATGGGCCATGACCAAGGATGGGAGTGCACATAATGCAGTTTTTCTATTTTCTTTGTTTTCACCCTTTTTGAATATTTGGGTTGAGGGTTTCTCGATGTCTTACACCATGATGTGAGACAGGGTTTTCTGTGCATCTTGTGCCACAACATGGAATAGGGTTATGCCATCCCACAACCTGATGTAGGAAAAGGGTTTTTGGCATCCCACACCACAGTGCAAAACAAGGGATTTTAGCATCTTGCACTGTAGCGCGAAACTAGGTTTGTGACATCCTACATTATGACACAAAATAGGACTAGGCCAAGGCATCTTAGTGGTGATGATAGAGTGTAACAATCAAGGTAACGTGACTATGAGGGTCACATCCATCACACCTAGGTGTCCCTCAAAGTGTAACAAAATTTTAGAAAAATTATAGTTTCCTAGTACTACACTTCATAGGTGACGTAGTGGACAATTAGAAAAATTTTGAAGTTGTTACACTTTGCAGTGAGTATAATCAACACTTTGAAAATTTTTTGCTAGTTGTTATGCTCTATGGAGTACATAACCAATAGTTAGAAAAATTTGAAAATTTTGGTAGTTGTTACGCTCTACATGGAGCATAACCAACACTTATAAAAATTTTAGAGTTGAGGAGGTTACGCTTTGCAGGGAGCATAATTGGTAGTTTGAAATTTTTTTGATATTTTTAGAATTGTAATTCTTGTAGAAATGTAAGTGTTAGTGTTGTGCCCGGTTGGGAACTAGGCACGCTAGATGGGTATGCTAATATCCCTTTCCTGTGAGACCTGGTGGAAGGCTAATCATGTTAAATATAATTTTTTATGAATTTTTTTCATTTCTAACATTTTCCTTTTATTGCTATTGTGGCATTGTAGGGTGTTGTTGAAACCTATCCTCATCATAGTTGAATTGGTGGGCATTTTGTGTTATATGAGCAATATTGTATCAAATGTGCTTGCACCAAACACACATGTCAAACACCAGGTGGTTTGGTTTAGGTTAGACATACAAGAATTCTTAGAATTTTTACTCTACCACTTCGGTGTGATGATTTGGTTACACCTGTCGGCTGAAGTAGTGGATGTCATAATAGAGACACTATTGCCTGAGGTAAATTGAGCCATTCTAAGATTCAGGTCTAATGTGCCTATTGATGATGAAGGAGTAGGGAGCTTAGGCTACTACCAGAAATGCCTTAGGCTTTTATCCAGGATCTAGGGAATGCATAAGTTTCAATGCTACAACAAAAATAACACTATGTTTATTGCCCGATGCATACACACTATTTTCCAAAATCCACCTTGGATTGTATATTGTGCTAGAGGGTGAGCTCTGTTGTGATTTTTTATATTACCTATTATTTCATGACCTAGAATGCTAACTACTCATTTCTATTATCAGGTTTTCTATTGACACAAATGGCCTCCATGATGAAGAGGAAGCACCAAATTTGACCAAAACTATCCTACAAGAATTCTCATCTACTAAAAATGTTCATGCTAGAATTATTGGGAAAATTGGGGTAGATTTGGCAGCATACCCTCATAGGTATTCCAAATGTTATGAGAGGTGTCAAGCTCTCGACTGATTGGACATTGAGTGGGAAACTAGTATACCAAGTGTGAAGGAAGTTTCAATCCCACTACCATCGTCCTATACACCATTTGTGCCACATAAGTCATATCACTTGTTTTCATGCACTTTTTATTTTTTTTGTCATCATGTTACTAATTTTTCCTTTGCTTATTACAGTTGTAGCTAAGTCAAGAGAGTTCATGGTGATTTCTTTGAGGCATACTGAGGCCACTCTCCTCTTTAAATACAGTGATGTTGAGAGCTCATAGCACTAGTTGTGCTATGAGGCCTCAGTGGAAGTAGCAAAGAATCTTTAGTAGGATAGCCTCATGGATCTCTTCTTAGCCATCAACCCAAATATCCCAGTGCCCAATATGATTGCCCTAATTAACTCCTTCATCGAGAGTATCGATCACTTTTGCACATGCGTCTGTAATGTTTAGGTGATCTTTAAAATCATAAATGAAATTTTTATGAATATTTTCAACATCCCCTCTAAATGTTTACTAGTGATAGAAAAGATCAACAAGGACCTAGACCATAGAGGGAATGTTCAGAAATGGTTGGGCACTCAAAAGAGGCATAAAGGTATATCCATGAAGGTGGTGCAAGTACCCATGATCCACCAGCTCTACCTAGTCTTTCGAGCTTGTGCATTCTCCAAGATACTTTTCCAAGGAAAGATCCTTGGGGTTGAGCAAGCTTGGATCATGAAAGACATGATAGAGGAGGAGACATAGTACAACTGGGCAAACTACCTCATCAACAGCCTATAGGCTAAAATCATTAATCTATGCACCAACCTCCAAGCATGATCACACCTACATTTTGCTTTATTCATAGCATTCCTATGAAGGTTTGTGGAACTTTTGATGGTCCATGAGAATGATCAATGAATGTTGCAAGATTGCACTGAGATCTCCAAGCCATGGATCTACCACCTATTCTACACCACGTAGTCATAGGACCCCCCAAAGGCAATTGGCAAGTCAATCTCAATGATGACTAAAGGCCATGTGGGGCAATCCTACCACACATGTGATAGTGTTAGGAAGGCTCCACCAAACAATCGTGGCAATACAACAAGATGGGCATGACTCATTGCCGAGATGATGAGATTGTTGAGAATAAAGATTAAGTAGACTTGCCCCACGAAGGAGCCCACGCATGTAGTGGAGGAGGGGGACAAGAAGCTACAATTCAAGATCCACAACATGTGCTCAAAAATAGTTAGTAAGTATGCATTATTTAATGTTTCTATAAATTTTCATACTATCTTATATTCATTATTAGACATTCTAAATAGAACGTGTGTAACATAGGCAAGAGGGCCCCTATAGTGGTAGAGGAGCTTGTGGAGGATGACGTTCCTCAACCCAAGGGACACATGGTAGATGAAAACGAACAAGAAGTCGTCAAAGTGTTAAGGAAACTTGAGGAAGAAGGGTTGTAGTTTGAAGATGGTAAGTTTAAGCATTTCTTTGATGGCGTGTAGATGGGCAATCCCCCTACTCTCACACCTAAGGGCTTGTTGGGTAGGAGATCTACACCACCATCTTCATTTTTTTTATGTTTTTGGTGGTTTTGTTCTATTCTTGGTTGTTGATTACTTGATGATCATAAAGTGTATTATGTTGCAATGACTAATGCTTCTACTAATAATCTAACATCAGCCTCCACCTTTCATACATAACTGTACATGAAAACTCTACATAAGTTTTCCTTCATGAAAAGTGTGGTAGATGGTATGATAGACTGCCTCAAACAAATAGACCTTGAGATTGGTATATTTATTTTACTATTGTTATGTTTTTCTTTTTTTTATTACTAATTTTTTGTTTGTTTTGTAACTAATGTTATTTTACCTATTATGGAATAATAGGCTTGTAGCTCAAATGGGACCCGAATAGAGTAGTCCAAGTCAATGTCCTACTTGAGTTCCCCTCGAAGTGGAGCAAGTGCCTCATCACATATATAATGAGGCAAGCAAGTGTGTATTATATTCTACATGAGCGTTGTGGGAGTGTTGGCATGTAAAAAAGCACTTGTAGAGATAGGTACAAGAGCTTCAAGAAAAGGGGATGAACTAGGAGGTAAGACTAGAAGACCTACAATCCCACTAGGACTTCCTAATGGCACGTGATAAGCCAAATGGTAGTTGATGAACAACTAAAATCAATTATGCCATGTACTAGTTAGCTATTCATGGAAAAAATGAGGCCATCCATGAGGTTATTGAACAATGGCTATAGATGGATCTCTTGGTGAGAAAAAATCAAGATTGAAAGGACTATAATATAAAGGTGTATCAATGGGAAAAAACACAAAAGAATCACAAAAATCACTACAACCTAGAGCACAAAGTGTACCACATGAAGTATAGAGATGATTTTGTGCAACACAAATGCTAAGAGATATTCCTTGATGCAATCGGTGCAAAATAGGCTTACAAACTATTCACAAGCAATGTAGTGTTGAGTGAGTCCCAAGAAAGATAGATCACTATACCTTTCGAGGAGGTAACTTCTGCAATGTTTTCACCAAGGCCATCAACATGGATGACCATAGGAAAAGGAAAGACCCACATGGTCATTGACCTAGGTAAGGAGGACTAGACATGTATGTTGAAGCATGAAATCCTCTGATGCCTAGAGGTTGGCCTTAACAAGATGCCCCTAGACATGGATGTGGGTCCTTCTCAGGTTGGTTTAGCTTACTTTATTATTTCTTTACTTTATTATAATTTTGCATGTCACCTTGTTTATTGAATAATTTATTATTTTATTTTCATTTGACATAGGTTCTAGGTGAGGGTGTGAGACCCAGTGGAGTAGCATATGAAGAGGAAGAGGAAGAGCCCTAGCCCCTATTGCACACTACAAGCTGAGATGCTTAAAATGTAGCCCTGATATTAGGTAATTTTGTACTTTTTTTTGATGTTTCATGTTGTGGATGTAATCTTGAACTATGTATCTTATTGATGATTTAATAAAAATATGATAATTATTTACTTTTCATTTTGTTATGTTTTATGTAATATTTTGATAATTTAAGTTATGATTCGGTTGATGCAATAAGGCCCCTTGTGGGTCCCATGCTAGTTTAAGGCCATTTTGGTCCATCGCTTAAAAGGAAGGTGGTTGCCAGTTTTAGGCCTTGGCGGGCCATGTGATAGTTTAAGGCTTTTTCAAGTTGAATGGTAGTTTAAGGTCTTTTTGGGCCTTATTTTTTTATTTTTGTTCTTTTTTTTATTTTTATTTTTGAACAAAGAAAGCTAAATGAAATCATAACTAATGCAAGATGTAAACAATAACACAAATCATAACTATACAGACAAAGGGACAAAAGGCAAGTTAAACATGGAAGTGAACTAAGGGCATGCCCTAGTCATGTAGGTTCTTTCTAACACGATGTGGGTTAAGTGGTGCATAAGGCCTAGGAGGCATAAGAAGGTATTCCCCTAGACCTTCATCTACTACAAAGAAGGGTAATTCTACCCATAGAGCTTCCTCATAGAGGTCACTTTCCTTGCTTGGTTATTTAACATCGGTCAAATAACATTGACCATCATTACAAATGGGTGGTTTATCTTCAGAGAACTCTACATGTAACCCTTGTTTAGTATCTACATTGTTAATGGTCAAAGGGACTACATTGTCACCATAGATCACCACCCTCATAGGGTAAGTGGATCTCTTAGTGGATAGGTGAAGAAATGGTCCATAGCTAGGCTAACCAGGACCTTCCTAAGATTAGGTTGAATTTAGGCATTTCTTCAAGCACAATGAATTTAGCATTGGTATGGAATTTCTTCCCTATGACAAAATTTATCATGACTATCCCTTTTACGAAAAAACATGCTCCATTGAAGGACTTCAAACATTTCATTATTGTTGGAATACTCTAATCAACCAGGCCAGGCTTATCAATGATGGGGAATGGGATAACATTGGTTGCTACCCTATCGTCAATGTGCACCCTGCAAATTTTGTATTAACCTACACAAATCGTTATGAACATGGGTATAGTGATTACCTAATCCTTTTTAGGGTCAGCTTTGACTGCCTCATCACAAAATGTCAAGGGTTTTGACCTTGACTCTCTAGTTGTGGGTGGGAACATTATGGCATGGATGGCCTTTTAATTTGCTAGCATCTCTTCTTTAATAGGAATAGATGCCAGCATGTGAACCAAGGCCTCGTGGTAAGCAAGAGAGGTCATGAGCAAGTCATATAGGCTTAAAGTTGTATTTTTCTATTTTAGAAACTACTTAGCTTATGCTAGCACATCTAAAAAATATTTTCCACCATCTATTATTTTGGTGACTTTTACTTCCTCCATGTGTCCTAGGAGGAAAATTTCCCAAGGAGGAGATTTGGCTTTTGGTTGTGCCATGGGCCTTCGAGCCTTGGTGCTTGTCTATTGATTGTTCATGTTTGCATTGGTGGTTTGGGACAATGAGGCCATGGGGATGGCTGATAAGGGAGTGGGCTTAGGAGGACCTAGCTCTATGCACTCCTTAGTCATCTTGTTGGAAAGACACTCATCATCTCTCTTTGGGTAGGTAGGTCGTGATGCAATTCCCATTACCAACGTCTAGGTAGATTGGGGGTCAACATGTTTTGGCAACCTCATGAAAAAAGGTGTTTGGGTTGCCATTGTTGCAATGTGCTATGTGGCCCTAACCACAAAGGGCATCATTGGTGCCTAAGGTGGCACTTTGATGAAAAAGGGTGCCTATGGTCTAGTTGATGTTAAGGCTCCAGTGTCATCAAATGGAACATAGACCACAAATGGTTCATGTGTTGGTTCTACATCGTCATCAATGCTAATAGCATTGATAATGTAACCTACATAATTGCCATTGAGTGGGTCCTTATAGACCTTCATCAATTGGTTCTCTGGTCAGATAGGATTTCTTTCATCAAGGACCAATTTTCCTTAATTAGTCATGTGTTAAATGTCATCTTGTAACACTAGGAAATAGTCTGTGTCATGGCCATGCAACTAATGATAGTTGCAGAACTAATCCAATCTAAAATTCTTAGGGACTGGGGGCTCATATGGCATAGTCATTGAAGGATTTCTTAGGACCTCATAGTACCTCTCATGGTGTTTCCATGCATCCTCTGACATTTGTTTGTGTTGAATGTGCCCAGTACTATGTAGCTGATCTAAGAGATCTAATAGCTTGATTGACAAGGGGCTATACTTTGAGCGATCCTTGTGCTCAAATTTTGGCCTTTGGGAAGCTTGCCCTATGGCTACCAATGATGTGGGTTGGCTAGTTCATGTAGTGCTAGAACCCAATGCCTTGTTGTTGGTTGGGAATTTAGGTGTCTTAGCTATTGGCTTGTTATTGTAGGGGGTTTAGCTTCATCAGCCATAGCTACAATGGTTGTTGTGGCCTTTCCCTTTTCTTTGTCTTTTTTCACATGCACATTTTTGTAGGCCACATAGGCTGGGTCCCTATTGGCTTCCACTGCATCTTGTATGCTCTTTGTGTAAGAAAAAACTTGGCTAAGAGAGCATAGGACTAAGTAGTATAGCTTCAATTTGATAAAATCATTTACTGTGTCCTTGAAGATAGCCAGCGGCTCATGGATTTTGTTGAGGGAGGCACTCCAACATTGTATAAACTTTTGCACTAACTTTAACATCCCTTGTTTAACATTCATCAGTTGATCTAGCATGGCCTCAAGCTTCAAGTTATACTTGAAGTGAGTCACAAACTAGCTTAGCAGCTCCTCTAAAGTTGAAATGAAAGCTCTAGGAAGTACATGATACCAATCAAGAGCTTTACTAGTAAAGAACATGGGAAAGATGCAAATGATTTCATGTGGCCATGCGTTCAAAAGTAAGCACTTAAAATGGAATGTTACTAAGTGAGTCTTGGAATCCCCTTCACCATTGTATTTTGTGAATTGGGGCAATTAAACCCCAAGAGGCAGTGTTAGCTTCTAGACTGTAAGGCTGATGGAATCATCATGATAGAATTCCATCATGTGGACTATTTCTAGTTTGGCCACTTTAAACAATCTAAATTCCTTCGTGAGAGTTTGGATGAGTTGGAATGCTTGATCCAAACTCAAAGATGCTATAGAGGGTTGCATTGGCTATGTTTCTGGTAGTTCCATCAAATATTCCACAACCCTATTGTGGGCTATGCCACTGAAACACCATCAATTTCGGCCTAACACTATGAAACAAGAACTACTTAGTGTCTTTTTAGCTTTTGAGAGGCAAAAATTTGACTAAGGCATGGAAGTCATGCTGGGCTTGTCAAGCTGAGCTTGCCCCCAGCATGAGCAACTACAATGACTTTAAGATCAAGTTAAAAATGGTCCAATATGAGGGTGCAAGTCATCTTCATAGGGCCATTGTTGTCCACTTCAAGTTTTAGGATTCGAGAGTTCAAATTTTTGGCTAGATTGTACAAATTTTCTTGGTCACACTAAGGTCACGCTGGTAGCGTGAGTCCAGCATGAGCAACTCCAAGGGCCTTGAAATCAAATCAAAATGATTTGAATTCAAAGGTGCAACTCATCCTCAAGGTTTATTGATGACTACTTGAAGTCCCAGCCTCCATAATTCTAGACTTTAGGTCCAAAATTACTAATTTTTTGTAGGTCACGTTGTGGTCATGCTGAGCTCATGTTGGCAGCGTGAGTCTAGTGTGAGCTACCAAAAGTAGTTCAAAAAAAGGCACATCCAAGCTCAGTTTTCAACTTGTAGATCACTCGTAGGGTCAAACATAGTCAGGAAATTTCTATACTCAAGAAACAGGCTTCAAAATTTAAAAATTGGTATGAAATGTATCATTTTTAGCTCACTCACATTGAGGTCATGCTAGCAGCATGAGTACAGTGTGAGTACTAATCATGTCTAGTCAAAAGCATGTCAAACACATGTTGAGGACATGCCATGATAAAATAAACTCATGCTAGAAGCTTTGGTGAAATAGAGATGACACAAAATGCCACAAAACCACTCGCATCAACACCCTACAGTAGTCAATTCAGGGATCAAGAAGTTCCAAGCGAGCCGGAGTCAATTTCTCTTGTTGTACACTATCATTTCATTGTAAATTTTCATCATTTGTGAACTTGTCAAGATCTTACGCTTAAAATTGTATCTTCTTCTATGCATGTAAGCTAGCTTGCGTAAGCTAATACATGATGTAAGATACAGTGCATCCGGTCAAGAATGTAGCTTGCCTACGCATGCCCATCAAACACCTATCACACAATCCATCTTCCTCTCATCTCTTAGCCATCAATCTCATCCATGAATTCCACACCTGAATCTAGAAAAACCTTATAAATACCCTATCCATTCACATAAACAAGGTTGGAAATTTTAAAGGTTGATAGCTTTGGGAACATTTACTGGCAACTTTGGGCACTTGGGCACATGTGACTCCTAGCATCCAAGCACCTGAAACACATCACTCTAGGGCTTAGTGCTTGACTTTCCATCTACACCCATAAATACACTTTGACTGGTGCACATCCTTGTTAAGTAATATAATATAGTTCATTATTGCCTTCCATTACATTATTTTCTTTGTTCTGATTCATTTTATGCTTCTTCATATGCTTCATTTACATTTTGTACATTACCAGTTACGACAACCCCAGCGCAAGCCATAGCTTATGCTCGAGGAAGTCCTTAGTTGATTTGCGTGCAAACCATCCAAGCTACTCTTCCTTCATTTCTTTCTTTTCCAACTTTCCCTCACGCAAAGGTAGGGTCGGCTATGTCTCTCCAACAATCTTTCGGCATTTGTTTTTTTCCCTTTCAGCCTTACATCGATGATTTCGGTCAGCACAGTAAAGTGGGACTAGAAGGAGGACCTATATTATTTACCATCTCATCAAAATGTTGATCCCTCTACCCTTTAAAAGTTGTGTATACTAAGTGTCAAACTCATGCTGAGCTTGCTCAAGCCCACCCTAGTCTGCCAGCACTCTTACGTTACGGCCAACACTTTAAACTCTACAATTGCATCATTAGAACCCAAACAACGTACACATGCTACTCAAACAAGACACTTCATAGGTAGCCAACTAAGTAATGTTTCCATCACCACCATTGACCAATCATAGTGAGCTCCTCTGAATAATTGCAACCTACATCTTTCCTAGTACACGCCAGCTTGTCAAGCCAGCTTGTTAAGCTAGTTGATGCACGCCAGCTTGTCAAGCTAGCTTACACACACCAACTTGTCAAGCTAGCTTATGTACATTAGCTTGTCAAGCTAGCTTATGCATGCCAACTTTTCAAGCTAGCTTACGCACACTCAGCTTGTCTAGCCCAGTTTACTCACACTCGCTATGGAATCTTCCTAGATCAGCACAGCGACACTTCCCATATCTAACTTTGGGGTCGGGACCTCAAACCCTGTGACTACGATGGAATCCATAACTATCATTGAATAGATAAACCCTCAACGTCCAACTTGCCAGTCACTTAGGTTACAGGGCAAAGAACCTACTTATGCAATCCTCACACCAAAACAATATAACTTCATTTGTGTGAAGATTCAAGCCAACCTTCCTATCAATCACATATAAAGAGAAGCAAAGAGAAACTATGAGCTCATTTACAAGGGAGGTCATGAGTTCACTCCCTTAGCATTTGATATAATCCCCCTTTTTGAGCCACATCATCAACTCATATCTCAGCTTCTCATGGCAAGGAGTCAAGCCTTATAGCCATCTCCGATAAAGCCTCAAAGTGGATAGGAGGAAGATGACTTTATAGCCCAATCTGAGCATGGGGCTTTATACCATACCATCAATCCTCATGCCCATACAAACCCATCATTCCAACCTTTCCTAGAAGAAGCCATACTTCTTCCTTTATCTATAAACACTTGAGCACCAACTTCTCTATAGGAAGCACCGACTTCCATTCCCACCTTCTCCATGCCCAACACTCAATTTGATATGTCCATCTCCATCATACCTCTAGTCACTGCGTTACCTTTTCCTCCACAAGTACAGTTCCAATAACTACCTCCTCCAACTAATGCAGGATCAATCTTCTAACCTCAAGTAATTGGGATGCCATTAGTTATACCAGCTTCCACGTCCACCCACTACATGCCACAAGTACAAACCCATGGATCACCTCTGATTACTTCATTCCAACACATTCAATATGTCACCTCACAACCTATGGCTAGGTAGTGGGTTTCACCAGATGTTCAGCAACCCCAACCTACTGACTACAATGTATTGCACCCTACAATCCCATCTTTGAATGTTTCTCCACCACAATAACTGACAATCCAATAGTCTCCATTTCCACAAACAATGCAACAATCAAACTATTACCAATCGCAATCTACTCAACTAGCTGGCTTACCTACTGCCCAAGAGTGGGTAGACACAAAGAACATGATGCACTCATTAACTGAGGAAATAAAGTGCCTTAAAACTACAAACAGTGAGGAATTCAAGGTTCTAGATTTCTACGAAGATGACCCAATACACCCTTCAATTCCACCCTTAACCTTACCAAAGGGAATCTCATTACCTCAACTAGAAAAATATAATGGAGAAGAAGATCCAAATTCCCATCTAGTAACATTTCGCCTAGAATGTCTATTGCTTTAGGCCTGGACTCATGCAATTCTATATGTATTTTCTATGTCCTTCATAGGAAAAGATTTAGACTAGTACCGAGCATTACCTTGTAACTCCATATCCTCTCTAGAGGATTTGTTACATTAGTTCATTACCCATCTCAAATATAATTTAAAACCTAAGGTCACACCAGATGGTCTGATTTAGATTAAACAGGCGTTGTTAGAGGCAGTACAAAAATTTATCCAAAGGTGGAGTGTAGCCCTGAATAAAATTCATGAGCCCATCCCTAAAACATATTTGCTTACCATCCTTAAGGCAGCCATGAATGACTTCATTAAATTAAAACATTATTATTTGAGTGCTCGTACTTTGAGTTAAGGATTCGCACAAATTAAGAACATAGAAGAGGCGGCGCAAGTAAGTAAAGACCTAGCTTACATAGCCTTTAAGAGCCAACATATGAGGAAAGATAAGGATAAATCCAAAACAGTGGTGGCAACGGTGGTAGAGGCATCCCAACCTAATCATTCATGATAGAAAGGAAATAACCCACTACTCCAAATAGCCATGAAATAACCACATCTATGCCTACACTCGAATCTTCCTCAAATAAAAACACAAACATGGGTCACACTCGTACATTCAAACAAAAATATCCCACTCAATATAAACCCTTGACTATGAAGCCTTCACAATTGTTAGATCAACTTCTAAGGGCCAAGTTAATCAAACAAAAACAAATGTCCCCCACGGCATCCCAAAAACATGATCGATTCTGTGAGTTGGCTAAAAACCTAACTTTAGCAACAGCTAATGAGCCCCCCATTCCAAGAGGCTTTAGGTTGGACAGATTTTGTGAATATCACCAATGGTGTGGGCATAGAATTAACTACTGCTTTACTTTAAAATAAGATATACAACACATGATTGACAAGGGTGAAATAGTATTTGATGAGGCAAACCCAATAAAGCCCCAAAACCAACCTATGGGAGTCTACAAGGATCCTCTCAATACTAAAGACTCACCATATGTGATTAACACTATTCATGTGAAAAATGGGCAAGACACCTCTTGAAAACCTTTTGTAATCCATAGACCTTCTAGGACTATTCCTACCTCAACACCTCCCCAAACACCTTTCATCATATGCACATTCCATGCACCACAAAAACCATTCATCATTTGCATACCTCCTTCTATCACAACGGTAACCACACCATTAGAAACTTGACCCACTTCCTTTTTGATTCGGGTGCCAAAACACCCTGACATGCAACCCCCTATAGTTCCCCTGAGACCCTTGTGAGAGTGCCTTGTTGACAGGATCACAAGAGAGCGCCTAGAAAAGGAACATCATGAGCATGAATTGGGGTTACTAAAGCCCATACCGCTAAATGTTGTTCCTATGGTTCCACCCACCAGTGAGCCTAGCACAAGCCATCGAGATAAGGATACCAGCACTCCCAGTGTCCCAAACTCAACATCCCCAGTTCGCAACACAAGAATCCCTCCATGAGAGATATGAATGTTGGGTCAAATGGACCAAGTATTCAGAGACAAGAGCATCCCAAGTGGTAAGGATCTAGTGAGTGCATTAACCCAATTCACACAAGCTTTGAAATAAAAGAACACCTCCTTAAGCCTATACGATCTAGTAATGACATCACTGATACAACAGGAAGCTCTTGTGTGTATGTTGACTTTAGTTTTGTTAGCAAGGACCTTCCCACAGATGAGCCATCCATTTATGTAGTACTATCCTCACAATCTCAAGAATCGAGGCCCACATCCCTAGAGTTTCATGATAATGATATTAAGCAAGATGAGAAAATTGGAGAGGTCACTACAACTGCTATGTTCATAATAATACAAGTCAATCACTTCATGATACGTAGGGTGCATGTCGATGAAGGTGCAGCAAAAAAAGTAATATCCTTTCTTGTTATCGAAAAACTGGGTCTTACAAAGAAAATATGGCCCACAAAAACTTCCTTTTTAAAAGCCTTCAATGGTTCCTGTGTCATGGTAAAAGGCATGCTTACCTTCGATTTCATAGTAGGGGACCAGTTCCCCACATCGGCTGAATTCATAGTGGTTGATGAAATGTTGGGGTTTAATCTGATTCTAGGACAACCTTGGTTAGGTCAACTTAGAGTTGTATCCTCACCAATCCATCAAGAAATCCACCTACCCTTTGAGAGTGGTGAGATCATCATACATGAGAACACGGTAACATCAGTTACTTCCTTGCATTCAGGAATGGATCAAGGATTAGAGGTTGAGTTCTCTGAACCAAAATAAGAAACCATGAGCCCACTTCAAGACATGAACCAATTGTTAACCCATGACCCTACTAGAACTGAGGAAGCACTGGATTTCACAGACATAGGAGCCATTCTTGTTGACATCTCTTGGTCAGAGCTACCTTTTGACATCTCTAGTGAAGGGGAAGGTGAGTATAGAATCATACCTACATGCCCCACGCCTCACGTCAAACTATGAAGAAAAAGGAACAACTAAATAACTAGAGTAAACTATCAAGTATCCGGAAATATGTTAAACTAGCAATTGTCTGGTACGATGTTAGACTACCAACGAATGTCTGTAATGATGTTAAACTAGCCATGGTCAGAAATGGCCGATTCCTTTTAAGTTTCTTAAAGCTATTATCGCTTTCAGCCCACTATGGCATAAAACTAGTAATTCCTCTTTCTTTGTTCAACACAGATGCAATACCATGACTCTAAACTAATGTGCATGGCCTAAAATGGCCTTAAAATAGAGCTCAATATGTTTCAAGTTTACAAACTCTCATTATGTTATGTCAAATTTTCATTTACATGTCACAATTTTCAATTTCAATTCATGCATTCTCGTTCCTTTTCTTTTTACAAATATTTGCCTTACATTTTGTTCTACATTTTGGAATCTCATTTTACAGTCAGCTACACACATATGTTCACAATATACCTGAGAAAATAAGAAAAAGAACAATATATATATATATATATATGTAATATTTAACGTCAACATGGCAATAGAATGCCAACAAATTATGCCATGATTAAATCCATATCATTACATCTATCCTCATACATTTCCATTAAACATCAAAAATCCAAAAAATTTGGTAGCTAAAGCTAGACTAATAGTTAGTTCACACATCAGTACTAGGAGGGGGCTAGCCCCCAAAATCTTTGACATCATCCGCTCCTACTCCACTGGGGCCAGCCTCATCATTACTATGTCCCTAGAATGAAATGAAAAAAAAACAAATAGGTAAGCATAACAAAAAAAATCATGAATACAAACCTAGAAGAACATTAACACTAACACTAAAAATTATAAAACCATACAAAAGTAAGCACCATAATAAAACACTCATAGGCAAAGAGGGCCTTAGTTAGTCACCAAGGTGTACAATAATGGAGCATTCAAAACTTACTGACATGGATGGGAATGAGTTTGTTAATCCCAAAAATCACCTATACCTGAAACGGTACTATGTCTGATGAGCTTGAGGTATGTAACGGTCTTGGAATCATGATCTAAAACTGATACCATAGAATGGTCCTAGGGCTATGACTTGAAACTGGCACCATACAGTGTCCTAGCGTCATGATAGTAAACTAACACCACAGAGCTCCATCCGGTATGACACTAAACTGCCATATTTGTCTGCCATGACATAAAACTAGCATGTAGAGTCTGCTAAGACTATAAACTGGTTTTTCTCTTTACAGTATGCTATGACTATAAACTAGCACTACATCGTCTATTATGACTCTAAACTGGTGCCATCCAAAGGGTTATGACATGAAACTAACCCACAATAGTCCACTAAGACTATAAACTGGTGACATCATTGACAACTTGGAAATATTTGAAAAGATATGTTGCTACAATTAGCTATATGTGTTGCACAAAGACTTGCTGCATAACCTGTTTCATGGACCCTGATGAAGATGATGTTGTTCATGATTCTATCTGCTTTGAAATCACACATGGTGGCTCCATCTCCTTGGTTATATTCAAGTTTAAAGTGCTTATTTAACCGAATCATTTGTGGTTTTCTTGTCTTCTTGGAGTTGTGTTTGTAGGAGGACATGCCCGAGGCGTTCGCGCACAGATGTAGTTCTTCATGACAACAAGGTATCATATTCCTCCTAATACATGCAACTAGGTTAATCAATCCATTCATAAGTACATTCCTGACTCTTGATACATTCCCTATTCCCCATCATGTTCCCCTTATCCCATTCAATTACACCCCGTTGATACATTCTACTCATCCCAAAGCTCTTGATACACTGTTGCACACTATGTTTCTCTAAGCAGTTGCAACGCAAAACATAGTACATGGTACATGATACAAATGCAAGCACATGATGACAAGTACAGCACTGAAAGCAAGCTCTTTCAAAAAGAAAAAAAAAGATTAAAGAGAAAAATGCATGGAAAAGGTCTTCATGACCCCATTGATGTCATAGACCAAAAGACCATTGGTTCTTCTCATACAAGCCCTAGGCAGGAAGGAAATTGTCTTGAGAAAATAGTTACACTTGTGTTTCAAATGATCATGTTGCACATCATCGCATGACTTTGGCTATTTACAATGGGCCCCCATAAAAACACTAAATAGAGTCCTGTTTCTCCAAAGAACACACCTCCTATGTCTTGGTTATGAGTCTGCTAAACACTGGCTACTGACAAGGACTAAAAATAGGGCTTGTTCACGTGAGAGCATTCATCTTCCACAATTATAGAAGTAATTATAACTAAACCCCTCACATCTTAACCTACATTTCCCCAATCTCATGTACTTTTGAACATAGTGCGATGACGTCCAGGCAAGGGCCAATGGATAATGCTTGGTACTTGCTTGTTCATGTTGTTTTGTACTTCTTTGTCGATGCCTCTCAGGTGGACTCCTCTAGACGTCAACAAGGAGAGACCAATGAAACACCACAAATTTTAGCCTAACACTATGAAATGAGAATAACTTAGAGTCTTTTGAGCTTTTGAGAGGCAAGAATTTGGCTAATGCATGGAATTCATGTTAGGCTTGTCAAGCTGAGCTTGCCCCTAGCATGAGCAACTACAAAGACTTCAAGATCAAGTCAAAAATGGTCCAATCTGAGTGTGCAAGTCATGTTCATAGGGCCATTATTGTCCACTTCAAGTTTCAGCATTCAAGAGTTTAGATTTTGGGCCAGATTATACAAATTTTCTTGGTCACATTGAGGTCATGCTGAGGTCATGTTGGCAGCATGAGTCTAGCATGAGCAACTCCAAGGGCCTTAAAATTAAGTCAAAATGATTTGACTTCAAAGGTGTAAGTCATCCTCAGGGTTTGTTGATGACTACTTCAAGTCCTAGCCTCCATAATTCCAGACTTTATGTCCAAAATTACTAAGTTTTTGTAGGAAACGCTATGGTCACTGAAACACCACAAAATGTTTTGAGTTTAGCATTTTTCTGACAAGAAGCAGATCCCCGTGACCCACAGACGACTTTGGCTACATTTGAAGTCACACAAGGCAATTTTGAGAGTCAAAACACCTGGTTTTTACTAAGTGTTGTGCCAGCGTATACACCCAGCGTATATGCCCAGTTTTAAACCAAGTGTTGTGCCGGCATCTACGCTCGGCGTCTACGCTCGGCGTCTACGCCCGACACTCAGCATACATGCCTCACACACACGCTCAACAGGTGCAACAGGAGCAAGAATTGAAGCAAGTCGACGTCCAGCATCCATCAGCGTATACGCCCCAGCGTATACGCCAGCATCCATCCAAGTCCACACCCAGCATATACGTCGGCCTGTTGTAGCGTATACGCCCAGCGTATACCATGTTTCTAAATTGTAAACGCCCGGTCTATACGCCACGTGTCTCCCAGTCCGATTTTCCCAGTAACCCTACCCCTATAAATAGCCCAGTTTTCCGTAAATTCGAGGTCGGAAAAAATTACCAAAGTAGACCCAGAGCAATTACGCTGAAAACAAGAGCCCAGAAACCCCTTTATGCTTACGCTTACGCTGGAAGTTCTGTACGCCAAGAACAATCTGCGCTCCGCCTACCATGACAACCAGCTGAATCCCTGCATCCACCAGGGCTTTACATCCGCCTTGTGTCCCTACACAACTTCGTTAGACTGGTGCACAACATTTTGACTCTGTAATCCACTGTTTACGTTTGTTGCAAGTTTTTTACAGTTTTACGTCAATTTGGCCCACGCTTCGTTTACGCCTGTTTACGTTCACACTCCGTTTACGTCTGTATACGCCCACACTGCTTACGCTGTTTACATTTGCTTACGCTCTTTACACTTGTTTACGCTGTTCACGCTGTTCACGCCTGTATACGCTTACGCTGGGCCTATATTTGCTTACGCTGTTTACGCCCCTTTACGCTTACGCTCTGTCTGCATCTGTTTCACTGTTTACGCTCTGTTTACACATAACCCAATGTATAACACTTCGGTGGCGCTCGGGGAAATCCTTGTCTGATCCGCGTGCAGACCACCCAAGGTACCCTACCTTCGTGCATTCTAGCACGCCCTCAGGCGAAGGTAGGGTCATCTGTGCTCGTCCTGCGATCCTGCAGTCTCTGTTTTCCTTTCCAGCCGGGGACCGACGAGTTTGGGCAGCACAGAAATTGGCGCTAGAAGGAGGGCCTCCGCTTAAACAGTTTGACTGCACGCTCCTCAGCGTCTACGATCATCAACGTTTTCGCTGCCCTGTTTAAACCCCCGACTCTCAGCGTCTACGCTTTCGATTCTTTAGTGTCTACACTGCACATAAACCCTAACGTATACGCTGCACATAAACCCTAGCGTATACGCTGCACACTTATGCCAGCGTTTACGCTGCACACTTACGCCAGTGTTTACGCTGCATACTTACCCTGTAGATTCATCTACACGAGTCGCATACACTACGTTATCCAGTACATCAATCTTGCATACTCAAACCGTCTATCATCATGAATCCCATAAACATCACCGCTGCTACTACCCAGAACGTTAACATCTCAGACACAACGGTTGCCCAGCAATCTATCACACAACATATGGAAGGGAAATCCACAATGGGGCCCCATCGGTCGTTGAGGTTGCAAGGGAGAGACCCTGCCGCTAACGTTATAACCCAAGACGAGTATAACTTCATCTGCATTAAGATGCAAGCCGGCCTGGCAGTAGATCAGGCTGAATGGAAGTAAAAAGGCAATTTGAAATCTTTTACAGAGGGGGATACGAATTCATCCCTTCCCCATACGATGTAATCCCCATTCCAGAACAATTCTCGGAACTCTTTACGTAGCTCCTTCTGCACAGGAGCCAATTGCTAGACCAAATTATGGCAGATCCACAATGGGACGAAGAGGACGAATTCGCTGCACAATCTGAGCATGAAGACTCCTACCATACTCTTAGTTCACATAACCACATGAACCCCATCTTTAACCCAGACGCAAGGGAGATCATACCCCTCCAACCCCTTAACTCTGCCCACACCCAAGCATCGTTACAAGAAACATCTGCATTAGCCCAGGTCCCTCCCCAGGGCAACCCTTTGCCCAACACCTTCCCTTTTACAGCTGCAGGTTCATCCTCACAAGCATCGCCCCCTCACAGTAATGTGGGAGTGACATTCCAATCCCAAGTGGTAAGAAGGCCACATGTTATACCCATGTCCACATCTGCCCACTACATCCCGCATGTCCAAACGCATACACCCCCTTTCACTGTCGTAACCCAACAAGGAGCCCCCTCGTACAACATGGCCAGACAATGGCCGATGATGGGCACAACGTCGCAGCAGATTTCCCACCACTATGTACCACCCCACACGTTGCCACCAGCTCATGTGCCCCAGGCACAGCCACGACCACAGCAGCAACAACCTCCTCTTTATAATGTATTGCCCCTAGTGCCACCTACTATACACTTCTCATAAACGCAACCATCAACAATGCAACTTTCAGCCTTCCAATCCACCATTCAATAGTCTAACCCATACAGCGTGCCACAAGCCCAAACTGCCATGCTCCCAATTGCTCAGGATTGGGCAGATGCTAAAAGAATGATGCAGGAATTAACTGACGAGGTAAAACACCTCAAGACAGCCGCTGACGGGGAGTTGAAGGTAGTAGACTTCTATAACGATGACCCCATCAGCTCTTCCATCCCACCTTTAACTCTGCCCAAAGGCATCTCCCTACCAACGCTAACCAAGTACAATGGGGAGACAGATCCTAACGCACATTTAATAATGTTCAGGTTAGAGTGCACACTGCTACAAGCATGGCCCATTGCAATTCTTCGCGTGTTTCCCATGTCCCTCTCGGGGAGAGCACTTGATTGGTATAGGGCGCTCCCAAGAAACTCTGTTTCCTCCTTGGAGAACCTACTACACCAGTTCATGACCAGGTTCAAATATAACTTGAAACCTGAGGCCACACTAGACAGCCTCATTCAGGTCAAGCAGACACCTCTTGAACCGGTCCAGAAATTTATTCAGAGGTGGAACGCAGCCCTCAATGAGCTGCACAAGGAAATCTCCCAGACATACCTGCTCACTATTTTGAAAGGGGCCATCAACGATTTCTTTAAATCCAAGCTGTACTATCTAAACGTGTGCAATCTCAACCAAGCCTTTGAGCAAATTAAAAACATAGAAGAAGCAACCCAAAACAGCAATGACCCGGCCTACGTAGCCTTTAAAAATCAACATGCTAAAAAAGATAAAGAAAAGGCTAAAACGACTATAGCATCAATAGTAGGGGCACAACAACAAACTAGGCCACCGCAAAACCCTGCTAATTACAACAAACCTACTCCAACGATTGCGCAAGAATCATTGTCACAGCATAATCCAGCGAACCGTACATGCAATTTTGAGAGGAAAGAACCCTCTCAATATACACCCCTTCCCATGAAGCCATCCCTACTTTTTGATCAGCTCCTAAAGGCCAGTTTAATGCAGTATAAACAGTTATCTCCCGCGTCCATCCAGAGACATGACCGGTTCTGTCAGCTCGTTCAGAACCCAAGCCTAGCAACGCTGGATGAGCCTCCTGTACCTAAAGGCTTCAGGATGGATCGCTTTTGCGATTACCATCAACGAAATGGGCACGGAACAGATTACTATTTCACCTTGAAGCAGGACCTACAGCGAATGATCGATGAAGGCCAAATCACCTTCGACGAAGCAAACCCGACTCAACCGCAAAATCAAGCTATGGGGGTCTATAAAGATCCCTTAAACACTAAAGAGGTGCCATACACTATCAGTACAGTCTGCCTTGATGATGATTCTGAGCCATCTTACATTAACATCATATCTCCCGAATATACGCAGCAAACTTCCAACAAACCTTTTGTAGTTCGCACACCTTTCCCTACGTCTACACCCGCACCTCGGCTGTCCCATCCTTTACAACAGCCGTATGTCATTCAGATACCCCTAGCAGTGGCAACACCTAACACCACGACACGCGACAAGCCATATGTGGTGCATGTCTCTCCCGTCACTCCCCTAAACGCACAAAATCCGCATAACTGGCCTACTCCTTTTGTGGTCTAAGTACCCTTGGCAACCGCAACAGCGGAGGTCCAACCTTCGCCGAAACCAACCCCATTTGTCATTAGAATACCCAAAGGTCCCCATGACTACGAAGCCTCTGTGTCACAAACACAACGCCAACCTAAGCCCTACGTTGTTAGGGTACCTGTCCAGCCCTCTAACCAAGCACATCCAATAGTACAAGCATCACCCCGCCCAACCCCATATGTGCTAAAACTCCCAGGGCAACCCGAAATGCCAAAACCAACGGCACCTCCACGCCGCACGCGAGAACGTCCCAGAGATAGACTCGTGCGTGAACGTATGGAGAAAGGGTGCCAAGGGTTAGCTCTAGGGCCACCTAAGCCCACTCCTCTCAACTTCGTGCCATGTCATCATCTACCGATCAACCAAGCACAGGCAATGAAGGTGAGTCATCTGAAAAACATGAATCATCCTAAACGATAGCTCCGAAAACTGACAAACCAACAAGATGAGAGATAAAACTGTTGGGTCCAATGGATCCAATCAGCACCGATAGAAACACCCCCAACAGTGAAAACTTCGCAGCCGCCTTGACACAAGTCATGCAAGCATTAAAAAAACAAACACTTCACTGAGCTTGTATGACTTAGTCCTAACATCTCAAACGCATCGGGAAGCTCTAGTTCGCATGATTTACCCCCAAACGAACCCTCCATCCATGCGGTGATGTTCTCACCTCATGGGACTACTCCTAAGCCTCTAAACTTTCATGACAACAACATCAAGGTCGATAAAGGAACGAAGGAGGTGACAACAGCTCCCATGTTCATAACAATCTGTATAAACCGATTTAAAATACATAGGGTCCATGTAGACGATGAAGATGCGACAAACGTCGTGCCGTACCACATTATCGAGCAGCTAGGGCTTACTGAACTACTTAAACCAGCCACGACTACATGTTTAAAGTCATTCAGTGGGTCACGCGTAATGGTGAAAGGCTCAATAACCTTAGACTTTATAGCGGGAGATCAATTCCCAACATCTGCTGAATTCCTAGTAGTGGACGAGATGCCAGGGTTCAACCTGATATTGGGAAGACCCTGGTTAGCCCAACTGAGAGCTGTCTCTTCCCCTATCCATCAGGAAATTCATCTGCCTTATGAAGGTGGAGAAATCATCATACATGGCGAAGCAGTTACTCCTATTATCTCATCGCATATGGACATGGACCAGGGCTCAAAATTCGAACTTGAAAAGCCTAGCCAAAATAACGAAAATCTACGATCATCGGTAAGCAGTAAATCTTCCGACATGGAACAAAAACCTCCTCAAACAGAAACGTCTGTGCCTCTTCGAGTAGAAACTGATATAGAGCTCCCTACGGACACTGAAATATCCGAAAGCGCTAACACAAAAGACATTCCATCTGAGGTCTGTTTGGCCAAATTACCGTTTAATGTAATCAGCGAAGGTGACGCTAAATACCGGATCATACCGGTTGAAAGATCGTCCAACATTAAAACGAACAAGATCAAAAAATTACTGAAATGATACGATCACTCCCAGTCTGAAAAGACGTTAAACTATAAAAAGTCCGAAATGACACTAAACTACGATAAAACAGGAAAAACAATTAAATGCCACTCCGAGTCCGAAATGACACTAAACTATCATGTCTGCAATGACATAAAACTAGCCACGATCAGCGATGATCAGTTAGCCGAGAAATCTATCCGCGTCCTCCAAAACATCCCTTGACTACGCATGGGGCCCAAAATGGCCATAAACTACGCATGGGACCCGAAATGGCCATAAAATAGTACTTGCTTTTCGTTCTACTTTTATAATTGCTTCCTTTATTACACTTAAAACAGAAAATAAACCAAAATATTTTACATTTCTATGGCATGTTAAAACCAAAATAAACAACAAAAATATATATATATATATATATATGTTATTACATACAATCAACCGTCTTTGTTCATTTCGTAATTTTCAAGTTACAGTTTCAGTATAAGTTTGAATCGAAAAATGAAAAATGCTAAAATGCTAAACATTTGGGACATGAGGATCATCCTCCTTGGACCCATCAACATCAGAGGCCCCTGCTCCACTGGGGCCAGCTTCTCTAGTCTCATCCCCACCTTCATCCTGAAAAGACCAAAGAGGAAATAATCAACACAAAAAATGAGCGAATGTCAAAATTTCAAACATTAGTCAATCAATTAACTCCGAAAAGACAAAACGCTTACCATAGGAGGTCCCCCCAAGCCAAATTCAAGTCGCCGCAGGATCTCCTCTTCAGAAACACTTGCCCAGTCCATCCCATTGAGACCTAAGTCAATATCTGCCAGAGCCTTTCCCTTGTCAACATCTAACCAGGTGGGACGTTTCAAAGGGAATTCTCCCACCGACACCTCCCCAGAGGCTGTCATTATCCACCGTTTAGGAGACTCCATCTCTACAATTGTGTTTTGGGTGAATGTGTCAAAGGCAGAGCGCAGACCAAGACCCTCCACAAACATTTCTAACTGTCACTTCTCAATAGACACTTCTTTCAGTGACTTCTTGTATTGGTGCTTNGAACTCGTATCGGGCCTTCAGATCATCACGTTCCGTTGACAATTCAGAATTCTCCTTCTCTTTCGCCTGAATTTGGAGCCACAATTGTTTAATGGATCGCCTACACGTCCATACCGCTTTGGCATTGTGAACGAAGCCCTCTGCTACCTCTTCGTAAACAGGTCTGGGCACTTGTTCAACTTCAGGGGAAAGTGTAGGCAAACTCTCCATATTGACAGGTTCGGATGAATCCCACCTCAGTTGGACACCTATCCATAGGGAAAAGACAAACGTTAGAACAAACAAAATTGAGCATCCAACTATAACATAGTAAAAATCTTTGGATGCATCCATACCTATGTCAGGATTGATCCCTTTGATCCGCTCGACAACCTCTTCGGCCACCCCAGCTACGAAATCCCTTTTACTTGGCATTTCTATCCAAGTAAAAGGTCCATCAATGCGCGAGGCGCTAACCTTTGGAGGCACTTCGGGGGGGATCTCTGACTCCTTCTCTGGGACGGTCTCGCTCTCCTCTGAGTCAAACAAAAGAATTCATAATAAGATAATCCAGGAATATATTAGGCTACACAACTAAGTAAAGAGACATACCGTTCCCTCTGGTCTCCTCCTGCGTCGGAGGGTCTCCAAGCTCAAGGTCCCCTTTAAGAAAGCTGCTGAACATTTCTTCAGTCTCCGCTTGATCATCTAGGGGTTCGCTACCTCCAGTTCCTCCAGTTCCTTCCCCCAGCAATTTAGTTCCTCCCGCCGGGTCGGTTAACTCCTCATCCTCTGGTATAGTCTGCAAATCGTGTCTCTTAACTGCTCAATACAAAACAAATGAAGTCAGTTGCATACAACCAGTAACCGTTAAAACTATTTGTAAGACAAGTGAAATAAAAATAAGAAGTTTACCAGGAATTTTAAATTGAATTCGCTTTACTCTGGGCTGCTCAATCTCACTAGTCCTCTCAACCGTGCTGTCACACTTCCCCAACTTGGATTTGGCTTTGCCTATTGTTTCCTTGACCACCCGCTCTGCCTTCTTTGCAGTATAGGGTATTTCATCAGGTTCCAACCCTATACTGTCGCGTGTGCGAAGCGAGGGGCCAGATGATCCACCCATGGTGATCGTAAGGGATTCATCAATCCCCTCAGGGGCGTCTTGGGACTTGGCTGTGTCGAATAAGTGGTTCACCCAGGGCCGAGATAACTGGTTCCTATCACGCAAAACAAATTTGTTTTCCCCACGAACCACCAAAAATTTGCCCAAGCAACGAATATAGCCGACGAAGAAAGCAAAGGTAAAATGGGACTGCGCCTCTATGTTCGAACGCAGCCGCACTATCTCTTTGGTCATTCCTGATAATAAAAATTCAGCCCAGTTGTAGCGCACACCAGCCTCTAGAATAGTGCGCATGACTCGCACCCTGAGACACTTGACTTACGATAGAGTCTTCGGAAACAAACGCGCTCTAAATAGGGGGTAAAGCTCGTTGACTTTCTTAACCTTTGTTCTCCCCTGCATTGGGAATCCTTTAGCACCCTTCGTCACCCCTAACCAATCCTCTAAATCGCGGATCATGTCAATTTCTTTATGCGTCCTGTCTGTAACGATTTTTACACCACTTGTAGGCACACCAAACAAATCCGCAAAAAATTGAGGTGATAATTCGAAAATTACTTTAACGCCCTTAATACGAGCACTATAGCGGGAGACGGATCTGTCAAATGAATCCATAATCTCGATCATCTCCGCTATAGACACATTCGGGCTAAGGGCCACAAAGAGTGCCATAAGGTCGGCATGTTCCAAACAGGCAACAATAGATGGTGAAGCTTTTTTCCGTAACCACTTCTGGGTGGCACTGGTTTCACCGAATTTCATTGAAAGAGTTGTTTCAGTCCTCCCGATCACAATGGAATCCCCGCCAGAGGTGGTGCCAGCTATAAAGACAAACCCAAAACCTTCATATTAGCTTGACACTTGGCAATTGACCAAACCAATCACGACATCTAGGAAACATTGCCACTTACTTTCAGTGTTGGACTTTGAGGCTTCACCCAGATCAGAAGCAGATGGGAAAATTGGCCCATTAGGGGTCCAGTCAGCATGCAACCAGCCACGCGTGGTACATTGTGCAAATGCCTTTGAAAATCTCTTAGGGAAGTTCTTCATGGTGCCCCTAGTGTGGGTCAAAATGGCCCTGCGAAGGGTGGGACCCACCATGAACACCTCCACAGCCATACGCGCCAATCCAATCCCATCGTCGCCTGCGTAGGCCCCATCTTCCGTAACTTTTGGCCTGCGGGAAGGCGAAAACATGTGTCGAAACAAGAGTAAGTATTTGAATGTGAAAAAGAGAGGAATAACCAAAGCTAAGACGAAATTACCTTTCCACCCGGTATACTATGCTGGGGGGATTCTGAAACAAAGTGTGCGCGCGGCCAGCTAAAAACAATGTGTTGTTGATATAGTTGGGCCCCCACGGCAACTGGTCCCACACACGTGTCAACGGACGGGCAGATCTCGGACCACCTGGGGGAACACCCTCAGCGACAAGCGGCCCTTCATCAATATCCTCTATAAACATTCTGATGCCCTCCGCTGTGCCGGGTAACATGGCCACAATGATGCTCCGTGCCACATCCTCTCCTAGGTGAGACCAAACCACAACATTGAAATGGTCCAGCAAGAAGGCCAAAAATTTGTAGGCCCCATCCCGGAACCAGACCCCATTATGCTCAACGGTCAAATTCGGGGTCGGGTCATCACCCTCCATAGGACCAAACCATGTCAAAACCCCAACTAACTCCATCATTAGAAGGGGAGGCTCAATGTCTCTGCAAGCCATTAAAAAAACACCAAAGATCAATACTGAAAACTTCATTTTGGAAATTTGACATTCGCAAAAAAATTTTCTAGCTGTTATGCTAGGCGTATACGCTGGGCGTAGAGACAAACTGTTACGCTCGACATATACGCTAGGCGTAGAGACAAACAGTTACGCTGGGTGTATACGCTAGGCGTAGAGACAAACTGTTATGCTCGGCGTATACGCTGGGCGTAGGAAAATAGTTACGCTCGGCGTATACGTTGGGCGTAGGAGAACAGTTACGCTCGGCGTATACGCTGGGCGTAGAAACACCGCATACCAAAAACTATCTACGCCATGCATAATACAAAAATTTACGCCGAATAGACTTACGCTGCGAAGTATCCAACTTACGCCCAGCGTATACGCTGTAGAAACCCTCGGCGTATACGCCGAGCGTAGACCATCTACGCTAGAAGCCAGTACAAGTGTCTACGCCCGGCGTATACGCTGAGCGTATACGCCGATAGTCGTCTACGCTAGACACCGAAGAAATGAAGCCGCGATAGTCTACGCCGAAAATAACACACGCGGCGTCTACGCCGATACATTACTCTAAACCCTTCACACTCGGCGTCTACGCCGATACATTACTCTAAACCCTTCACACTCGGCGTATACGCCGAAACCCTACGCTAACTGTCTACGCTACAAAGAAAACAGACGCTAAAAATCAACGAAAACAGGGTCAAAGGCCTACCTGCTAGAAGATCTGGGCCATGCGGGGACGCTCGGGTGGGGTAGGCACTACAGCATCGTCTCACTCTCCTCCACGAATGTCAGTTCGGGTCCTTTCTGTCCTCGGCCTTCTATTTCTTTGCCTCTGCCCATCTTGGCATCTACGCCGTGGCTCGTCTGGTCGGCATCTACGCTGTGGTTTGTGCGTGGCGTGAACAGGGGTTTTCTCTCGGCGTCTACGCTGGGGTTTTCTCTCGGGGTCTATGCTGGGGTTTCACTCGGCATCTACGCTGGGGTTATGCTTGCAGTTTACGCTGACGCTCCGAAAGTCAAATGACAAAATGATGCCCCTTCTCCCCTTTTATAGTGCATTTACGCTGACGCTGACACCGCCGCCGCCGCCGCCGCTTTTCTATTTTTCTTCCTTTTTGCCTCGTTTTTCGTGCTTTTTCGAATTCGCTTTGAATTTTTCAAGAAAATATATAAAATTTACACACATAAACCATATAAAACACAAATTTCGGCATTAAACTGCCGTTCGTTGCCCGGTAAGGCATCAAACTGCCATTCCACTGTCACGTTAATCCATTTTCATACATCCACACTAAAGATTGCCAAAAGACCTAAAACGACCTCCGCTATCTTACCAGGCTCTCCATTTATTGACAGGAACTTGCCTAATGGATTGCAAGTGCTTAACCAAGCTGTTGGTCATTGATGGACCATACGGCACGGTTGAAAGGAATATCGATGTGAATCTTGTCTATGCGAGCTCATCAGCAAACAACGCAACAATAGCTTGAACACAGCAAACGGTTGACGAATATGAGGGAATGACAAAGTCCCTCGACATTGAAGCCGAAAACATTACTGAAGATCCTCTAACCGAAACTCCCATCACCATGCCCGATGGGAAAATTAAAATTCTAAAATTAAGTGCGTTACTAGAACCACGTCTAGCTAAAGATATCGAAAATGTACTTAGGGACAATATGAAAGCATTTGCGTGGTCCTAGACAGACATCCC
>MNCI01004263.1:149516-189902 GCA_015680685.1 Gnetum montanum | reverse complement strand
AAGTCCCTGTATACTACCTGAGCCATGCATTAGTTGCCCACGAAAAAAGATACAATGACGTAGAGAAGTCATATTTAACTTTAGTTTTCTCTTTAAAGAAATGGCGACATTATCTTTTCCAAAATCAAGTTAACATAATTTGCAAAGATAATGTACTCAGAGCTATAACTGGAAACATCTACGAATCAAGCAAGATAGCCTGTTGGAAGGTAATCATAGCTGATTTTGACCTGCACTACATGGCACAATCGTCAGTAAAAGGCCAAGCCATAGCAAATCAAATGACCACGTCGCCAACACATGATCCAGGTACAATAGAACCCAAATTCCCAGATGAAAATGTAAATGCAATAGACACGGTGCCAGATGACTACGATGCGATTCTAAACTTCGATGGAGCATCAACCTCTTGAGGAGGAAGTGCTGCCACTGTAATCACATACCCCTCTAGAGAAATTAAACCTTTTGCCTATCGCTTCAACTTTCATTGTACTAACAACATAGCAGAGTATGAAGGTCTCCTCAGAGGTCTCGCGGCCGCACTAGCTTCGGACATTACACGGCTTGTAGTCAGAGGGGACTCACAACTAGTCGTAAACCAAGTCACAGACGTCTATACGTGTAAAGCGCAACACTTACAACCATACTGTGATTTGGCCAAACACCTACTTAAACAATTCGAAAATGTTGATGTCCAACATATCTCTAGGAATGACAATACCATTGCAGACGCATTAGCAACCTTGGCATTAAACATATCCCCTGACATGTTTCACGCACTACCAAGCTCCGTAACCAGTTGTGCCGAGCCCGTAACCCATACTCTCGACACGCTACCAATCGCATCTGTCAGTACAACACATGCTAATGAATGGTACGATGACGTAAAAGAATACCTTCTACGCGGTGAAACGCCACAACATTTAACCAATGCACAAAAGGATGCAGTACGCAAGCGTTCTAAACAATACACAATAGTAGGAGACACATTGTGTCGCCGATCCTACGAAGGTATACTATTAACATGCATCAATAGTACCGAAGCCCAAACAATTGTTGAACAAGTACACGATGGAATATGCGGGGGACACATTGCACCAAAAGAAATGGCAACAAAAATAAGACGCTTGGGCTATTACTGGCCACACATGGAATACGACTGTCAGTCCAAGGTCAAAACATGTAGTATTTGTCAAAAACACGGTAATCTCATCCATATCCCACCAAATGAGTTGCATACAACACAAATCACATGGCCCTTCCAGAAGTGGGGACTGGACCTCATTGGCCCGATAACACCCACATCTTCTGCTGGGCATGGCTTTATCATAACAGCAACTGAATACTTCACGAAATGGGTAGAAGCGGCACCCCTTCACAAAACTACTTCAAAACAGGTGTGTCACTTCATCCTTGAAAACATTGTAACCCGTTTTGGCATTCCCATGACAATCATCACTGACAACGGGCCACAATTTAGCAGTGCCGAGACCAAAACATTTTGTGATAGTCTAGGGATCAAACATTCATTTTCATCCCCTTATTATCCTCAGAGCAATGGGCAGGCAGAAGCAACAAATAAGACAATCATCACAATACTCAAAAAGATGCTTGCCCAAAGCAAATGAAGATGGCACGAACAACTGGTGTATGCATTGTGAGCATACCGTACTACACACCGGACTTCGACAGGGAAAACTCCATACAGTCTTGTTTACGGTTCATAAGCCGTTTTACCTTTGGAATTACAGGTACCATCTCTAAGGATCACACTTTCCGGACTTCTCGACGACGGGCAAAACAATGATCTACACATCATTGACTTGGACTCGGTGGAGGAGGAGCGCGTGCGCACACTCGATCAGATCGAATGGTACCAGAAACAACAACGGCAACGACATCGACATGACATTCATAAGCGCCCCATCAAAGAAGGAGACCTTGTGGTTAAGGCTGTTCAGGAACACCCAAATAAATTCTCAGTCAACTGGAAAGGGCCTTATCTGGTCATCAAAGCATTTGACAACGGAAAATTCAAGCTAGCTGACATGGACGAAAAAGAATTTGCAAATCCAACCAATCACTTATTCCGAAAACCATTCTATACATGAATTCGAACTCAGGTACGTGCTAGTCCTGGAATCATGACTATAAACTGATACCACAGAACAGTCCTGGATTATGACTTTAAACTGATACCACAGATTAGTCCTGGAATCATGACTATAAACTGATACCACAGAAGAGTCCTGGATTATGACTTTAAACTTATGCCTACATCCACATAGTCCTGGATTATGACTTTAAACTGATACCACAGAAGAGTCCTGGAATCACGACTATAAACTGATACCACAGAAGAGTCCTGGATTATGACTTTAAACTTATACCACAGAACAGTCCTGGATTATGACTTTAAACTAATACCACGGTGTCCGCCATGACGGTAAACTAGCATCCGTCCGGCACGATAGTAAACTGCCACCGTCTCAGCCATCGGAGTCCGCTAAGACTATAAACTAGCTCGCCTCTTCATGGTCTGCTAAGACTCAAAATTGGCAACGTAACGTCTGCCACGACGCTAAACGGGCAATGTCCAACGAGTTACGACACAAAACTAACCCATAATAGTCCGCTAAGACTATAAACTGGCACATTCATCTTCGACTCTTCACTCCACGGCCACATTCATTCATCAGAATCATTGCATCCCTCATCAGCATCATCGACATTCGCATTCAATGCTCAGAATCACCCCAATATTTTTGTTCACCTGCAGCTGTTTAAATATAAACTCATTAATTCACTCATGGTTTTCTTGTCTCTTTGGAGTTGCGTTTGCAGGATGACACTCGGAAGTTCTCGTACGAGAGTGTGTTTCATCATAGGTAGCAAGATAAGGCAGTGTCCATTTGTCCACCTGGCAAGACTAAATCAAACCGTTAACCCGCACATTCCCATTCCCCGAAAATCCACCATCTGTTTACCAAACTATTGCACACTGCAAAATGTTACAGCAGTAGCAACACACAAAACACAATATTCGCGCATGAGTACAAGGATAAATTTCAAAAAAAAAAAAAAAAAAAAAACGGGACCCTTGGCACTTCCCATATAAGCCCCAGGCGGGAAGGTATCGGTCTTGAAAATACGTAGTCATGTCGAAAGCAGTCAAGAAACATCCTATCGCATGGCTTTGTCTCTTCGCTAACAGTTTCCCCAAAGAAGGGAGCTGTTCCTCCAAAGAATGCAAAACATCACCCCGTGGCTTTGGTAGTGACAACCGGTTCTCTTGAAAAATCACCAAGAGCACTGTTCCGCCAAAGGACGCACATCACATGCTTGAATTCCGAGTCTACCAAAAGATGGCTATTGACAAGGACCGGCATGCCGCACCCCTGAACATCCCACTTCCCCAGCATGATCCCTTGGGCAGTCACCGATCCTCACGATCCCTTCCCTCCTACCAGTTACCGATCTCGCCCTTTCAATCCCATTCACCACTGAACACAGTACGATGATGTCTGGTCAAGTGGCAAAGGACAAAGCTGTTATCAAGTTGCTTGTGGTGTTTTGAGCTTCTTTGTCGACGCTTCTCGGGTCGATTCCTCCAAGCGTCAACAAAGAGGGGCCAATGAAACACCACAAAAATTTTTGAGTTTAGCATTTGTCTGACAAGAAGCAGATCCCCGTGACCCACAGATGACTTTAGCTACATTTGAAGTCACACAGGGCAATTTTGAGAATCGAAACACCTGGTTTTTACTAAGTGTTGTGCCAGCATATACACCCAACGTATACGCCTAGTTTTAAACCAAGTGTTGTGCCGGCGTCTAAGCCCGACGTCTACGCCTGAAACTCAGCATACACGCCTCACACGCACGCTCAGCAGGTGCAACAGGAGCAAGAATTGAAGCAAGTCGACATCCAGCATCCATCAGCGTATACACCCCAGCGTATACGCCAGCATCCATTTAAGTCCACGCCCAGTGTATACGTCGGCCTGTTGTAGCATATACGCCCAGCGTATACCATGTTTCTAAATTGTAAACACCCGGTCTATATGCCATGTGTCTCCCAGTCCAATTTTCCCAGTAACCCTACCCCTATAAATAGCCCAATTTTCCGTAAATTCGAGGTTGGCAAAAATTACCAAAGCAGACCCAGAGCAATTAAGCTGCAAACAAGAGCCCAGACCCCCTTTACGCTTACGCTTACGCTGGAAGTTCTATACGCCGAGCACAATCTGCACTCCACCTACCGTGCCAACCAGCTGCATCCCTGCATCCACCGGGGCTTTACGTCCGCCTTGTGTTCCTACACGACTGCGTTAGACCGATGCACAACATTTTGACTCTGTAATCCACTGTTTACATTTGTTGCAAGTTCTTTTACAGTTTTACGTCAATTTGGCCCACACTTCATTTACTCCTGTTTACGTTCACGCTCCGTTTTCATCCGTATACGCCCACACTGCTTACGCTGTTTACATTTGCTTACGCTCTTTACACTTGTTTACGCTGTTCACGCTATTCACGCCTGTATACGCTTACGCTGGGCCTATATTTGCTTACACTGTTGATGCCCAACCCTGTTTACGCCCCTTTACGCTTACGCTCTGTCTGCGTCTATTTCACTGTTTACGCTCCATTTACACATAACCCAGCGTATAACACTTCGGTGGTGCTCAGGGAAATCCTTGTTTGATCCGCGTGTGGACCACCCAAGGTACCCTACCTTCGTGCATTCCAGCACGCCCTCAAGTGAAGGTAGGGTCATCTATGCTTGTCCTGCGATCCCACGGTCTCTGTTTTCCCTTCCAGCCGGGGACCAATGATTTCGGGTGGTACAGTCACACTGAGCTCACGCTGGCAACATGAGTCCAACGTGAGCAACCAAAAGTAGTTCAAAACAAGGCACATCCAAGCTTAATTTTTGACTTGCAGATCACTCTCAGGGTCAGACATAGTTATGCTGTACTCAAGAAATAGGCTTCAAAGATCAAAAATTGGTGTGAAATATATCATTTTTAGCTCACTCATGCCTAGGTCACGTTAAGGTCACACTGGCAGCGTGAGTATAGCGTGAGTACTGATCATGCCCAATCAAAAGCACACCAAACATACACTAAGGACACACCAAGATAAAATAAAATCACACTAAAATATTTGGTGAAATAAAGATGCCTTAAACAGCCACAAAACCACTCGCATCGACACCCTACAGTAGTCAATTTAGGGATCGAGAAGTTCCAACTGAGTTGGAGTCAATCTCTCTTGTTGTACACTATCATTTCATTGTCAATTTTCATCATTTGTGAGCTTGTCAAGCTCATACGCTCCAAATTGTATCTACTTCTATGGGTGTAAGCTAGCTTGCATAAGCCAATACACAATGTAAGATATAGTGCATCTGATCAAGAATGTAGCTTTCCTATGCACATCCAGTTCACACGCAATTGCCCATCAAACACCTGTCACATGATTCATCCTCTTCTCATCTCTCAGCCATCGATCTCATCCATGAATTTCACATTTTAGTCTAGCCAAACCTTATAAATACCCCATCCATTCACATAAATGGGGTTGGAAATTTTGAAGGTTGATGACTTTGGGAACATTGACTGGTAAATTTGGGCACTCGGGCACACATGACTCCTAGCATCCAAGCACCTGAAACACATCACTCCAAGGCTTAGCGCTTGACTTGCCATCTACACCTGCAACTAGGCTTTGACTAGTGCAGCTCCTTGGTAACTAATATAATAAAATTCATTATTACCTTCCATTACATTTTTTTCTTTTTTCTGATTCATTTTACGCTTCTGTATACGCTTTGTTTACATTTCCTATGTTACCAGTTAGGATAACCCCAGTGCAAGTCATAGCTTACACTCAGGGAAGTCCTTGGTTGATTTTTGTGTAGACCATCCAATGCACTCTATGTTCATTTCTTGCTTTTATAGCTTACTCTCACACGAAGGTAGGGTCAGCTATGTCTCTCTAGCAATCTTTCAACATTTGGTTTATTCCTTTCCAGCCTTACGTCGATGATTTCAGTCAGCACAACCACCACGTGTGATTCTTGGTGAGTTTGTTGTTGTGTGTACTATGGCACATGTGATAGCTGTACCATGGGTACAGAAGTCATGGCCCACCATGTGATTAAGGTTTGAGCCATTGTTGGCAGTGGGACTAAGATGACTAGGACAAAGGACATGTGACTCATCTGTGGCTGTAATATGGACATGGTATGCACACATGGTAGCATTGGCATCATGAATGCAAGCTGGAAAGGCTGAATAGACTATGAAGAAATGACAAAGAGAAAAGAAGAAAAAGGTCCTACACTATGTTACATAGGCAAGAATTTGTGGCTAGCTACCATTGGCAGGGACTTAGGCTATGGAAATGTCATAGCTACCTTAAAGAAGGTAGAGGTCTATGACTGATGTAGCATGAAAATGGAGTAGGCTATTGGACCAAGATGTAGAATGAGATGCCACTATTAAAATGGGATTCAAACTCCTCATACCCATCCTATAGGGGCTCATCATAGTTTGAGACTACATCTTGTTCTTTTGGCTCACTGACCCTAATGAGTTGATCTAAGATCCACTTGAAGTTTTCAATGAGTGGTATGACCACATGAGTGGTGGGAAAGAAGTCCCTCCCATTTCAATGAATTATTTTAAAACTATGATTCACTTCTATTTCTTGGCAGTCTAATGATAGGCTCACCTAAAGCTTTGTATTGACAGTAAATAAATGTAAGAGTTATGCTTAAAATTATAAACAAATGCTTAGAAAATAAATGAAAAAAAAAATATTTAGAGTAGAGAAATGCATTGCCCAAACATTGGGAAGTGTAACTTTTTCTTGAATAGGAGGTGAGAGTAGTATGCAGTGTCAGGCAAGCACAGTGGCAATGTAGTAGTGTAGTCATAGTCTCTAGGACATCAAGGTCATAGAGCTAGTAGCTACAAGGGAGGCTAAACCTACTGGGTCAACTGTCACCATGTTCTGCTAGTGCAAAAGTGGACCACATTGCAATACTCACTAAGGTGTAAAGCTCAGATGCTTAAGTGCAGGACTGACAAGGATGCTTAGGAGGCTTGAATGCTTAATGCTCTTCTAATTTTCCAACCTCTAAAGTGCTAAAAATTGAGGTATTTATAGATCTAGGTTTAGCATGAAATGCGGATCAGGCATCATGTGGCATGAGAGTAGATAGGGTTACGCTAACATGTTATGCTCTCATGAGAGTTGCAAACTATTACACTTTGAAGGATAGCAACAAGTATCTAGAGATTGCCAAACTATAACCACACTACCTGGACTACATGTGCTAGAGTATGAGATACTACAATGTACCTACAAATAGTGTCAAAACAATGCAACTTGGAGACTACGCTCCAAGACTATGTCTTCCCCCTCTTCCGAGTAGGGCCAAGCATAGGAACAATTTCAAGGATTAATGGGGGATGCAAAAGAAATGCAAACTATTGATCTTCAGTACCGAAGGAATGTTAGAGATAAGATGAAGGTCAATGTCAAGTTCTAGAGGCTTTTGGAGGCATTTTCCTAGTGTTAAGCTAGCTACGCTCTAGAGCGTAGCACAACACTTAGCAAAATATTGCAAAATTTTGGTTTGCCATATTGGTTATGCTGGCTATGCTACAAAGAATAGTAGAGTGTAGCAAGGATACTTTGACAAATTTTGATGAAATTTGCAGTCTTCCTCCATGGCACACTATCTACACTTTGTGGCATAGCAGGGTAGGCAACTTTGGAAGCCAAGAAACATGCCAAATGCATCTTCCATGTCAAGCTAGCTTGAAAGATCCTTGTCCAACACTTAGGTAAATTAGGCACTAAAACCTGTGTCATGCTCACTACACTATGGAGCATAGCAGAGCATAGCAACCCAAAATATAGAAAAATTGCCAAACTATTTCATCCATCTTGAGCACTTTTGACAAACTCTAGCCTAGTACTTGGGCAAACTAGCAATTGGGACATGTGTCAAGCTAGGTATGCTAGGGAGCATAGCAAGCTTGACAGCCTAGTAGATAGAAAAATTGCCAAACTATTTGGTCCATCCGAAGCAACCCTTGATCACTTTTGGCTTGAAACTTATGCAAACCTAGCCATGGAAGTGTGTGCTATGTTGGGGAGTGTAGCAAGACACTTAGAAAAATTTTGAAAAAAATAGGACCTAATGTGTGTTACCCTGTCTACACTGCAGAGCATAGCACCAGACTTAGAAAAACTTTGTCCAAATTTTAACACTTAGACAAATCTACCATTGAACTACAGAAGCCTGAAATTGATGGTGTTTCACCCTAATCCTCCACATTGGCTCGACGCTAGGTAGCACGGAGGAGGGATTCACCAGTGTGAAAAAATGTTGTTTGTATGAAAACTACTTATTTTAATGTGAAATTGATCTACTAGAGGTTGTCATTCTAGGTTATGTGGGCCCACCCCAAGGATACAACCTAGGCTTAATGAGCACTGGGGGGTAAGTATGGGTGTTAACCCTCCTACTCCATGCTGGGTAGGATTACCCTAACATGGATGCCCAAAATATCAAGTTTTAACAAGACCTAACACCCTTTCAAAGCCTAGGGTTGGATGAGGTAGGTCACAACTATTAAAAATAACAACGAAGTCAGTATGAGAGTGTTGTGAGATAAGAAAGGCTGGTATCCATGTTGGCTACATGCTAGGCTCCATGCAGGCCATGAGGTCATACCCACCTAGCAAGTATGGGTTAGTGTTGAAAGGATGTATAAGGATAACATAAACCATGAAACATGGTATAAGGTTGCAAAGGTAAATAAGGTTTTGTTAGCAAAATAAGGGATAATATATTTACAATGCATTTATTATTTTACCTTTCATAAGTCAAAGGGCTTACTCTACACTATTGCACTATCATCATACTACTTTTTTGACATGGCAATTAATAGGTGTTCTTGTTAATCACTTTTGGTGACTTTAGATTCATTTTTATTATCGTTGGTCTTGCTTGTTCTAGCCCAAGCTTGATTTTTTGGAGTCTCCTCTTGAAACTCCACCTCAAAACCTTGATAAATTTTGACATAGATAATTGAGGGTAGTGACACAATCATAGTTTCTCCACCCTCATATTGCAAGTAAGTCTCCTAATGTATAGGAGATGAAACTACATGATGCTTAGCCAACCATGGCCTCCCTATGATTAAGTTGAACCCGATTCTCTCATCAACTACTAGGATGTTGGTGGATGTGGGAAACTATCCACTAAACACAAAATCCAAAGTGATGGAACCTTGCACTACTACTCGTGAGCCATTAAATGAATTAAGTTCTAAGGTTGTGGTCTCTTGGATGTTCTTGGTTAGGCCTAGTTTTTCAACAATGGAATATGGTATCATATTTTTAGCTACCCCTTCATCTACATGAATATGATCAACCTTGTATCTACCAACATGTATGGTGATTAGGAGAGGGGCATATAGCACTTCTCTATTTCAAGAGTCAATATTCATTTCACTATCACAAAAGATGAGCATGGTTTGATGCCTATTTTCCCTAACTGAATTTTTCTCAGTGATAGAGTGAATCGACTCTCTATTGGTGAGCATGTCTTTATTCATAAGGATAATAGGTGCATCCCTATGTGTAGGAGAGATCATGATCAAGTCTTACAATTTTGATGATATGTTCTTTTGGTTAAGGAATGATTTGTCTTATCTTATGGTTGCATGAAAATTCTTTCCCTTCTCTTGTAATTTTTGTCCCTTAGTAGTTCTAACCTCCTCATTCTCCCTTAGGTTTGTAGCTTAGGTTGTGATGTATGTGCCTTGCACCCCTTGTCCATGGATGTAGTTGGTCTTGGTGTAGCCTATTTTAAAGTATTTTTTTATTGGCCTCCTTCAATGATCTTTGTTGTTAGTTTAGTGAATGGTTTTTTTCATCACCATTGTGAAGATGACTTCTTGCTAACCTTTGAGTTATTGGCCATAATAGGTGGGTTGTGGTTATGGCACATTGTGGTCTTATGTTTTGAAGGTGTAGGGACTCGAATAAGAAATGGTTCCCTAGGCTTTGGAGGATTAGCAACTCCTTGGTTATGTTGTGAGGTTGATACCAGTGAAGAGGGAACACATATGATAAAAGGCTCCTTAGGGGTTGATGAAGATGGTTGTATGATGAAGGGCTCTCTAGGCTTTGTGTTTTAGAATTGTGATGACACTTTGATAACAAATGGTTTCCTAGGAGGATTAAACTATTTTGTTTCTCCAAATGAGGCTATGGTATAGGATTTATTGTTGGCTCTTGGAGATCTAGGCTCATTTAACACCGACTCTTCATGATTTATCATCTTCTAGAGGTCATCCTATAATGCTAGACAAAAATCAATGTCATGAATAGCCATCTGATGATAATGAAAATACCTATTCAAGTTCAAGTATCTTGTGTTAGGATCATCTTTGGTAGCTATTGTTGGATCCCTAGCTATGTCACAAAGATCATCAACTTTTGTGAGTTGTATGAGCATTTGAAGTTGGTGAGGGCGATTTTGTCATTGGGGGATGTAATGTATTCTTCCCCATCCCAAACTATATTTTTGAATTGATTCTTAGCATCAGATTTGGGGCATGGTATCAATATATTGGCTTGCATCTTAGCATAGAGGAAGTTGTAAAAATCCTCATTGATAACTATGAAATCTAGGTTCTTGTCCCTTTGCCTAAGTAATTGCCTTCATTCTATGATTGTAGGGTCTTTTGGGTCTTATACATGAACTGCATCTTGGTTAGAAATCATGTTTGTTAAGTTCAGGGATAAAACAATTGATTGAATAAAAGACATTGTAAAAAATTACTAAAAATGGCTAAACAAAGTCATAAAAGGTATTGAAATTTTAAAATAGCTTAAAGAAGCAAAAAAAAACTAAAAATGGTTGCTTACTATAAGTAGTAAGTGGTTGCCAAAGGAGGTATACCTTTTTACTAAAAATGAAAAATAGGTGGTAACACACTCCACCCACTCTTAGCTTCCTAGCTATACCCATGCTAGGAGAAAAATAGGGGAAGAACGGCGATAATACTTAAAATCTTAAATTTTTCTACTCAATGTTTAAGAAGGGGGATTTACTTTTGGTAAGTAAGCCAAAGTGGAAATAAAATTGGAAACTTTGATTTTTCCAAAAGTATGTTTTTTTGGTAGGCTACTAATGCTAATTTTGTTGAAAAAATTTTTATAGTAAGAGGGTAAGGTTTAAGGTGGAACACCCACACTCATTTTGAAGTTTCCAATAACTACTATGAATTTTTTGTCAAAACCCAAACATTCATGTTGGCTTTTGATGGAAGGGGGTGGGTGATAACATTGGATTTTGGTGCATATTCAAAAGTATCAACTGAAAATTAGAGATCTGAAACTTGTACATCAGTGTAGCAAATGTGCACATAGGATTGGATGTAGGAATTGGGTGGAGGCTCTCCTTCTAGTGCTAGAAAAATATTGCGACTAAAAAATTTGATTGCTAAAAAATCAAAAGTTTTGGCATAGAAAATTTAACCCCGAATCCCCAAGAACTCTAAAAAATGGAATCCAAGGTGCCTTGGATGGTCTAACAACTCATTCAAGGACTTAGAGAATGTAAAATGAATGATGCAACAAGAAGAATGCAAATCTAAAAACTAGAAAGAAAATACAAATTATACATGAAAATAAAACTTTAAAAATTTATTAAAAAAATAAAGAATAAGTTGAAGGGATGTGTACATAAAAATTGCCTATGAATTAGCAAAAGGGATTCACTTTGATAAGAGTTCAAGGTCCATTGAAGTTGATGTAGCCAACTCCAAGATTCAGATGTCCTGCCACTTCCAATGTTATCAAACCTCCTCTATTGCTACTTTGAATCTAAAACATTGGCTATATTTGGCTCTCAAAGTGATCTACATTGGGATTTGAAGATCCAAGGAGTGAAGCATGGAGACCAAAAACTCACAAATCTTAGGGGGAGTAATGGGTATTACAATGTCACAAGGGTTCCATGTTGAGGAGGGTATGAAGAGCTGCATTTCCACAAGTATGCAAGAGCTCTTAGATGCTACAAATGGCAAAGCGTATGAATCTCAAAGGTTGTGGAACCTAAAAATGGTGTTGGAGTTTAGATTTTATAGGTTTTGGGCCATCAAATGGGCTACAAATTGGCTATAATTTGGCTATAATCTAGTTGCAAATTGGCTATAATTTGGCTACAAATTGTTACAAATTTCTACCACATATAGGTAAGATGGGTGTCCAAATTTGTGGGTTATCATATATAGTAAGTGTCATATTCCCATGGACATTTTATTTACTATAAATAGTAACAAGGGCACACCATATATGCTAGCTTTGTTTTTCTATGCTAGGCCTTCAACTTTCCTTGCTAGAATGCATGGTCAATGTTGAAGTCAATGGAGTGTTGAAATCTAGTTCCTAGTACTTCGACACTAGGGGGGAAGTTGTGTCAACACTAAGAGAAATGAAGGAATCAACATTGTGGGGGATGAAGGAATCAACACTAGGGGGGAAGGTTAGACCCCTCCATGTTGGGCATTGTGAGTCCCTCACCCTTCCATGTTAAGATCTACCCCTCCATGTTTGGAATTATGACCCACATCCCTCCATGCTAAGGGTTGGTTAGATCTACCCTCTTGTAGGTGANTGTAGCTTCAAAAGTATGAAATATGTGAGATTTCCCCTTATGGATTACAACCTTCACATTTACAATGAAATCTTTCCTTCGGTTTCATGGGGTAAAGGCTACATGACGAAAAATGATTACAACATGCAATTTTTGGTGATGTTTCAATATGGGAAACTCTACATAGTATGCATAATGATTTGGTTGTTCGTATGGATACTATTGCCTTGGCAGTGACATTCATCATGATTGTGGTTGTTGCCATTGTTGCTAGTATTACTCTTATAGTTGAGAATGAGCCCCTCTTGGATAATAGGGTTATTGATAGGCCTTTTTGTAATTACCTTGTGATTAAGATAATTGTCTAAGCATCTATTTTTTGATAAACTTCAAGTTCAATACATGTTCCATGGACTCTTGTAAGTGATCCATGACATGATTGTACTGTCTGAAATCGTCGACATGAGGCTGGAATGAAATGGACACCGAGAGATCTACGGAAGACACAGTAAGACCCCACCTTTCCATGAGGGTAAGTTGGAAATAAATGAAGGAAAAGTGCCTTGAATGGTCTGTGCGTAGATCAAACAAGGACTTCCCCTAGCGTACGCTGCTACAATGTGCTAGGTTATACATAAACGGATACAAACGAAAATGTAAAAGAATGTACGAAATGTAAGATGAAAACAAAATGTAAACAAAGATAATGGAAATTTTAACAAATGTAAATGGCATAAACAGATAAAAATGGATGGAAAAATTGCATCTATATGTATTGATTGACGATTACAAAAAAAGGGTGCACCAGTCAGAACGTAGTTACGGATTGATTGCAAGGCAGACGTTTAGCCCAGATGTGAAGGGTGTACAAACGTTGGGAGATTGTAGGTGTCTGGTTGCAGGCATGTAGCATGACCAAAATTACCCTAAGTGCTTAGCGTGACCAAGTCTGGGTAATGCCAAATCGTATGAGATAATGATGATCAAATTCACCAACTCTCTAGATCTTGATGCCTCAAAATTGCCAACCTTGGTTTAGTGTGAGATTGGGGTATTTATGTAGATTTGAGCATGGGATTCAGATCTGTGTGGAAAATCCATGGTTACCAAATGTGGGAAATGCTAATCGAGTGACAGGTGTGAACATTTTGACCAGATGCATATAATTTTACAATGTACAGGGTGTAGCATGACCAAGATCTCTTATGGTGGCATGTGTGATCCAAAGCGTACAAGAGTGGATCTGGATGTCTGGCCTCCGGATCTAGAGATCTTTGTTCTTTTTGCTCTGCCAAGGCCTCCAGCATGCATGGATATAGTTCTAGCATGTTTGTAGCATGTCCTGGTGTTAGCGTCTAGGGTCCAGCATTTGCGTTGTGCATATGCTAGTGTTAGTGTGCCCGCATGACCAATGTTTACACTGGGGGTACATTGATCAACATGACCTCTAGTGTGTCCATCAAAAATGATGTATTTTGAGCCCAAACATGAATTTTGAGACCTATTTTCGGAGTGGGTCTACATGCCTGATGTCGAGAGGATTCTGGACATCGAATTTGAGCTGATCTGACCTTGGATTTGTGTCTCTTTTGGTTGGTCACGCTGTGGTCACACTGTGCAGCATGACATCAATGTGACTAAGTGGAAATGACAAATTTTGAACCAAATTTTGATGTCTAATGCTTGTTTCTTGAGGTCCAACTACTGCTTGCTCTCCAGGATGGTCTAGAGGCTAAATCTAAGCCCAATTGGATGTTGTTTTGGTCATCCTTTGTTTGGTCACATTGTGGTCATGCTATGCAGTGTGAGCTTAGTGTGACCAAGTTAAAATGACACATTTGAAGCTTGAGAGTCAGTACAATTGTTGCCTATCCCTTGAGGATTGAGTTCATGTCAAAATTGACCTAAAACTACTTGATGTGCCCTTTTTTTGCTTGGTCATGCTGTGGTCACATTGTGTAGTGTGACCTCAGCATGACCAATTGAAAGTGGCTCAAAACATGTGATTATGAACTTAAATTTTGAGGTTATGAAGGTTGGAAGCTACAGGGGCCATTGATGAAGCTCACGAAGGGTCTGTGTGCTTGAATCTAGACTATTTGGACTTGATTTTGGGGCTCCAGAAGTTGGTCACGATGTACACATGCTGGTCTTACATTGGGCAGTGTGACCATAGTGTGACCAAAGTGTATATAGTGAAAATGATGCATTTTTTGCCTAAAACCCTAGATTCCAGATGCCGGGAGTTGGAGCAATCGCCTATGGATCCCAGGGGAACTTTTCTTGTTCAATTGTGTATCATTTTACACTATTTTGGAGGCTCTCAAGTTTGGTCATGTTTTACTCATGTTGGGGTAGCATCATGAATTAGCTTGATTCCTGTCTAAAAGTGCTAGGCCAAAATTTTATGGTGTTTTTATTGGTCCATCTTTGTTGACGCTTGAAGGAATCCACCCAAGAGGCATCAACAAAGAAGTATAAAATACCACGAGGAACTTAGCATCAAGCACTATCTATCAAGCACCTAGCTGGATGTCATCGCACCATGTTCAGAAGTACATTGGATTAGGAAATGAAGTTTTGAGATGCATGGGAAGCAGGTTGTAATTGTGGGATTAGAGATTAATCAAGGGATTATTTTGTTTAACTGTGGGAGCGGAATGCTCTTGTGAATAAGTCATGTTGGTCCTTGTCGATGGCCAGTATCTAGCAAACTTGGAACCAAGGCATGGGAGGTGCATCCTTTGAAGGAACGAAACTCTTGTATCATGTTTAAGAGAACCCGTTGTCAACATCCAAAGCCTCGTGATGAGGGGGGGAATTCTTTGGAGAAATAGGATCCTTGGGAGTGTTAGAGGGAACCCGTTGTCAATAGCCAAAGCCACACGATGATGTGGTGTGATGATTGCTTGAGACACAAGTGTTTTCTTTCAAGACAACTACCTTCCCACCTGGGGCTTGTATGGGAAGAGCTAATGGCCTTATGATGTATTTTTCTCTTTGATATTTTTTTGTTTCTTTTTTTTAATGTTGTACTCATGCTCGTGTGCTTGTAGTTGTATCATGTGCTATGCTGTGTTGTGGGTTGCAACTTCTTGGAGAGTCACAGTATGCAACAGTGTGATTCCAATTTTTGGGGTGAATGGGATGTATCTAGGAGGTGTAACTGAGTAGGATAGGGAGAACATGTTGGGGAATAAGGTATGCATCGGGAATTAGGAATGTACTCATGAGTAGATTGATTAACCTGGTTGCATGCATCAGAAATAATGTGGTACCTTGTCACTGTGATGAAGTGCATCAATGCATGAATACCTCAGAGCATCATCCTACAAACACAACTCCAAGAGGACAAGAAAACCACAAGTGAGTTAGTCCAAAACACTATAAACATGAATATAGTTGATGGGATGGAGGCACTGTGTTAAACTTTAGGCAAGCAAGATGAGAAGGATTAGTGTCATCAGAGTTCATGTGGTGAATTATGCAGTAGGTTTTAGATGAAGAAAAGTCATTGATTGCAATAATAGATCAATGGGCCAGTGATGATGTTGCTATTTTATAGTCTTAGCAGACTTTCATGGATTAGTTTTACATCATAACCCTTTGGATATTACCAGTTTAGTGTCGTAGCGGATGGTGTAGTGCCAGTTTATAGTCGTGGCATACTGCGAAGAGGCAAGCTAGTTTATAGTCTTAGTGGGCCCTAGAAGACAACAATGTGGTAATTTAACGTCATACTGGATGGAGCTTTGTGGTGTTAGTTTGTCATCATAACGCCAGGACAAATCTGTGGTATCAGTTTACCATCATGATGCCAGGACGAGTCTATGGTATTAGTTTACCTTCATGATGCTAGGACAAATCTATGGTATCAATTTACCATCATGCTGCTAGGACGAATCTGTGGTATCAGTTTACCATCATGATGCCAGGATGAATCTATGGTATCAGTTTACTATCATGATGCCAGGACGAATCTGTGGTATTAGTTTACCATCATGATGCTAGGACAAATTTGTGGTATTAGTTTACCATCATGATGCCAGGATGAGTCTATGGTATCATTTTACCATCATGATGCTAGGACGAGTGCATACCTTAAGTTTTTTCAGACATAATACAGTTTGAGATACATGTGGTTTTTTGGATTAGCAAACTCATTGCCATTCATATTAGCCAAGTTGAATGCCCTATTTTTATGCCTTAGTGACTAAGTAAGGCCCTTCCCAGTTGGCTGAGAATTTGTTCAAGTGGTCACAGACTACCTTGAGGACTAGGTCACCTTCCTTGATCTGCCGCTTATGTGGATTATGTTGATGACATCGCCATTGTTTTCTCTGGTACCATTCGATTTGATCGAGGACTTGTATCCTTTCTTCTTCCACCAAGTCAAGGTCAAAAATGCGTAGCTCATTATTCTTACCTTCATTGAGGAGGCTAGAGAGTGTTATCCACAATGAGGAAACCTGTAACTCCAAAGGTAAGATAGCTTCAAATCCGTATACAAGGCTATCTCGTGTCTTACCTATGGATGTACGATGCGTCATTTGATATGCCCATAGCACATAAACTAGCTATTCATGCCATCTTCTTTTGCTCTGATGAAGTATTTTCTTGAGCACCATGATGATATTTTTATTCATGGAATCTTCTTGACCATTGCTTTGTGGGTAGTATGGTGATGAAAACGAGTGTTTGATGCCTAAGCTCTCATAGAAGTTTTTGGTTTCAGCACTACTAAAATGTGGCCCATTATTGGTGATTATGGTCATTGGGATGCCAAAATGGGTTACAGTGTTCTCAAGTATGAAATTTCACACTTGCTTGGATGTGGTCTTCCTAAGGGGAATAGCTTCTACCCATTTTGTGAAGTATTCAGTCATGGTGATGATGAAGCTATGTCCTGCTAAAGATGGGGGAGTTATCTGTCCAATGATGTCTAACCCCCATTTCTGAAAAGTCCATGTGATTTGTGTTGTATGCAACTCATTAGGTGGCACATGTATTAAATTACCATGCTTCTGACAAACGTTGCATATTTTGACCTTGTAGAAATAATCATATTCCATGTGTGGCCAATAATAGCCTAAACGTTTGATTTTCATTGCCATTTCCTTAGGCGCTATGTGCCCTCCGCAAAGTCCTTCATGAACTTGCTCCATGATCATGTGACCATCAATGCTACTAACGCACACTAACAAAATTCCTTCATAGGATCTATGACATAACGTTTCTCCTATTAGCACATATTGTCAAGAACTGTTTTGCACTGCGTCCCTTTGAGCATTTGTTAGATGTAGTGGTGGTTCACCATGTAGAAGGTACTCTTCTATGTCATCATAACATTCCACTACATGTGTGGTACTAACGGATGCTATAAGTATGTCATCAGGAGTGTCGGTTATGGGTTTGGCATAGTTCATTATGGAACTAGGCAACACATGAAACATGTCGGGTGTCACGTTTAAGGCTAGTGTTGCGAGTGCATCTGTGATGGTATTTTTGTTTCTAGGAACATGTTGCATGTCTATTTTTGTTAACTATTTCATCAAGTGCTTAGTTAAGTCATAGTACAGTTGTAAATGTGAAGCTTTTCACGCAAAAACATCCATGACCTAATTGATTACTAGCTGTGAGTCACCTTGAACTACGAGCCATGTGATTCCTAAAGCTAGTGCTACCATAAGATCTCTAAGAATACCTTCATATTATACCACATTTTTGGTACAAGGGAAGTTTAATCGGTAGGCAGAGGATCAAATTTCTCTAGAGGGATATGTTATGATGGCTATAGCACTTCCTCCTCAGAAGGTTGATGGTCCATCAAAGTATAAGATTGCATCATAGTTGTCAGGTACGGTGTCTATGGCATTCACGTTCTCATCAGGGAACTCAAGGTTGATCGTTGCTTCGTCTTGCATCAGTGAGACGGTCATTTGATTGACTATTGCTTGACCCTTTGTGGAAGATTGAACTATGTAGTGTAGGTCAAACTCAGCAATCATCGCCTTCCATCTAGCTATCTTGCTTGATTCGTAAATGTTATTGGTGATAGCTCTAAGCACATTATCTTTGCAAATAATGTTGACTTGGTTATGGAAGAGATAATGTCACCACTTCTTCAAGGAAAAGATATGGGCTAGACATGACCTCTCCATGTCATTGTATCTCCATTTTTGAGCCACTAAGGCATGGCTTAGGTAGTAGACAGGGATCTCGATTCCATCTTCTCATTTCTGACAAAGCATAGATGTGATAGATGAATCCGATGTTGCAAGGTAGATGTAGAAGGGTTTGTTATTCTGTGGGGGATAAACTGTTGGTAGTTGAGCTAGTGTCATTTTAATGTTCTCAAAGGCTTCCTGGCACTATTGAGTCCATTGAAAATGGGCATTTTTTTGCCATAAATGCTGCATGGGTTTCAACTTGTCCATAAGTTTTTTGATGAAGCACCTAATAAACTATAATCTACCTTATAGACCGCGTAGTTTAGTAAGGTTGCTAGGTGGCTTCAAATTTGTTATTACCTTAACTTTATTGTTATCTACTCTTTTCCCTGTTTCAGATACTATGAGTCCAAGCATTTTTCCTATTTTAACCCCAAAGACACATTTCTTTGGGTTAAGTCTAAGCTCATACTTGAGACAATGTTTAAGCACCACGATGTCGTCTATGTAATCATGGAGTGAATCAAGCATATAATCACTAAAGATGTAATTCATCGCTTGTTGATATGTAGCACTGACATTTTTTAGACCGAATGGCATCATTGTATAACAAAATGTGCCCCATGGTGTCACGAAGGTTGTCCTGAGTTGATGTTTTGGGTTGATCCTAATCTAGTTGTATCCTAAGAATCCATCCATATAAAGGACAACAATGCATGCCTGACAGTTGAATCAACAAGTTGATCAATACCGGGTAGGGGGAAGTCATCTTTTATGGTTGCTATGTTGAGGTCACAGAAGTCAATGCATAGGCGAATGCTCCCATTCTTCTTTGGGACTACAACCATGTTGGATACCCAATCCGCGTAGTCAATAGATCAGAGGAAACCAGCTTGGTAAATTTTCATGATTTCATTATGAACTGCTAATGCTACCTCAGGTTTAACCTTTCATGCTTTTTATTTCATCAGTCTAAGTTTTGGATCAAGGATGATGTTATGCTAGACTATTTGAGGGTCTAGTCTTGACATATCAGTATAGGACCAAGCGAATGCGTTCATGTTATCTTTCAGCACTTGAGCTATGTCATTGGCTAGTTGTGGATTTAATAGAGTACTCATTTTTAGTATTTTAACTTTGCCATTGGACATAGTAATGGGGACTTTGGTGAGGGGATCTTCAGTGATGTTGTTAGCTTCTAAGTCTAGAGTTTTCATCATTCCCCTAAAGCAATCAAGTGTCTCTTGTGTTGATGCCATGAAATTGTTATAAGTTGATGATGAGTATAGATCAATGGATTCTAGATTGACTTCTTGTTGAATGGCCCTGTGTGGTCCATTGATAGACAACGGTGAGAAAAGGTGCTTGCTATCCATGTGTTTTCCCCTACTAATTAAACAGGGAGCCATGTGAGCAAGGGTGAGTTGCTAGTTTCTTGTAAATTTAATTTTTATGTCTTAATGTAACTAAGGCATGCGATAAATAGTTTATCATCAGACATGGACACTTGGCAATTTTAGACCTTACTCGGGCCAGGTGCGGTAGTTTAAGGCCATATCGGGCCGTCTACTAGTCATGTTCGAAGTATATACAAGTATTATGATTTTTGTGATTGTTGGATTTTTTGTGGATTTTTTTTGTCCAAATGCATGGGTTACTTTGCAAAACTTAATAAATATGCACGAGAGAAATGAAAAGAAGTAGCTACTTTGGGAGCACAAGTATAAAGTAAAAATAAATAAGAGGAGCGAGGACATGGCACCACGTAATTACAAAATGGGATAAAATGGCCCCAAATGTAGCGTAAGCATGAGTAAATGGACATAGTGTAAGTTTAGAGGACCAGTGCATAGCATGAGCTATTGGACAACAATGCATCATGAGCGACTAGGAGTGTGCAGCGTGAGTAAGATGAAGGGTAAGGGGAAGCAGGAACGGGGAAAGGAAAAGAAGCAGGAAATCTTGGTGTTTGTGGAGGAGAGCAAGGAGCTGCTCCAACAAATTCCATAACCTAGGGTTACTTTGTGGGTTGGAACCTCGGGCAGGTTTATTCCTTCCCTCCTTTCCTATTTTTTTTCTTACAGTGTAACATCAATGAGTGGAAGAATGAGTTATGAGAGCCATAGATTTTTGGTGTTTGTGGGTGATTTCTGGTTGTGTTGAGAGTGACTTCATTTCTTCCCTACATTCCAGGGTTTTTGTATTCCATTTTAATTCATAATTGCAGTGCAATTTCCCCTAAGATTGTAGGATGAGTGGCCCTAAAACAGTCACATCTTAGTGTAATTTTATTTCATTTTTGATGCATTTTTTGTGCATTTTTTGTTATGTTTCAAGGGTCTATTGCTTTGATTCTGGATTTGGGGAAACTATTTTTATTCCTGTTGTTGGTTTTGAGCTATCATGAGCAACATAGGGCATGCCCACAAGGAGCATGAGTCGCAAGGATTGCCACCCTTTGGGTATTTTTGGTTGCATTTTGGCTGGGAGAACCAGGGGTTTGAATTGCTATTTATTGTGGCATAAATTTCAAGGCTACATCTCTAGCATTAGTTGCAAGGCTATTTGAAATATAGCAAGTTTTAGGGCCTTTTAGAACACGGTGTGATTTACTAGCCTCCAAACTAGGACGTGAGTGATTGGTTCCTACTACAGCGTGAGCTCATGCATTACTAATTTGCAGTGTGATTGCTCCTTAATGTGTCCCCTCTCTGTCATCGTGAGTTACCATATTTAATTTTCAGTGTAAGTGAATTGATTGTGGTGTGGGGAATTGGACAAGGGCAACATGAGTAACTGTCCTTGTTATAGTGTGGATACTCGTGAGGCTTGGTTAGCATGAGTAATGTCTTTTTCTTGGCAGCATGAGGGGTTTGCTTTGTCATGGTGAACTACTATTGGCAGCGTTAGTGACTACCTTGCAACGTGAGTCAATGTTGGTAGGGTGATCAACTACCCTCGTATTGCATCGTGAGCCAACCTTGAAGTTTGTGCTACAAGAAAATTACAGTGTGAGGTAACCACCTTACAGTGTTAGCTGTTGCCTTGGCAACATAAGGCATTTTGTTGGCTACATGAGATAATGTTTTTGCGTAGCAGTTGCTTTGGTAGCATGAGTTCACTATTCACCATGGTGTGAGCAACCTTACACACAACGTGAGCAACCTCATGTGCAGCGTGAGTTTCTTCCCACATACAATGTGAGTGACTGCCAAGTACAGTGTAAATTGTTATCTTCAATTGTAGTTGTAGCATTACCAGTTCCTACTACACCATGGGTAGCCCTCATTATCACATGAGTTGGCTATCCTAGTAGTGTGAGTTAAATTTATCGTGAGCTACTACCATCTCCAGTTGTAACACAATTGATTTACCATGTGTAGTGTGAGTTTCTCCTATGTGCGGTGTGAGTTGTAGTATTTAAAATAGTGTGAACTATGTGATACTTTTCACTTACGAGTGTGATGATTTTTGGTAACTTAAACCATTAATGTGATTTTTGCAAACGTTATCCTTTTAATGTTGTTGTTACCTAGTGGATTCTAATGTTCCTCATTGAGCGTTAGATACACGAAACAAATACTAGAGTTCTTGTCCCAAGGGGTAATCTTGCATGTGCGTTGAATGTTATTTACTCGTTAGGTTTATATACTTATTTGTTTATTTTTTTTGTTTAGTTTATATGTTTTATATGTTTTAAGTTACTTACTTAAGGTTCTGCTCTATGCAGGGGACTTAAGCCTTTTCTTTTGGTGTTGGAACTCATGGGTGTGTTGTCATGGTTTGGTCCCTTGGATCCTAATGCACCTCATCATGACATGGAAATCAGATCACAAGGGTTATGGTTTCATTTGGGCTCTAGTGAATTTTTATCATTTATCCTGCAGGGTTTTAACATGGTCATCTGGTCTCATTTAAGTGAAGAATTGGCTTGTAGTATTGTTGAGACCATACTACCTTGCTCATCTCATGACATATTGGCCTTCATCGTTGATGTGGATGAGGGATTATTAAATTTTAACGGAGGTCCTACCAAAGGTCCTCGATCTACCTGTCCTCTAACTCGTGTTTGGGAGTTACCATCTTGTAGCCACTACAATAGTAGTAACACCTTTTTCGTAGCTTTCCGTGTACATACATTATTCCAAAATCCACCTTGAATAGTGTACAAGGTGGAGAGGTAAACTTTCTTTTTATTTTATCTTTATTTTGTTTGCTTTGGTGTTATACTATTGTTTCTGTTTGATTACCTTTTCCTTGGCATGCCCCATTTTGATGAGCATGGGATGTGGAGGAATGATGATGGACTCGACTTAACGTGTACAGCCTTGGAGACTTTGATGGTGGGCCCCACTCTTCGTGGTACTATGTTGGCTCAAACCAAGGGTGTTATTATCCATTATCATAAGCAGTTTTCTAGGGCTTTTGAACATTGTGAAGCTCATTGGTGGCTACATGAAGATTGGTCTCGCAATGGACCCACTTTCCCTCAAGTGGTTGATCTAATGCCAAGTGTGCCTGATCCATTTGCTAATGGTAAGTGATTGTGGTCTAAGCTTCATTTTTATCTTTGCTACCCCATTGTTTATCATGATGTTGATTTTTTTTGTTTAACATATTTTTACAATGGATATTACCCCTGGTGGGGTTACCATCATGTCTGGGAGTACTGAGGGTACCCTATTCATGAATTAGGGGGAGACAAAAGATTCGCAATGGTGGTTGCATACAAAGACACCTCAACATGTCATCACTTACCTTACCGATGCTGGTCTGATGGATCTATTCAGTGCCTTGACTCCTAACGTTCCCGTGACTGAAATGGTTTCCATCATTGATTCTTTCAATGATGATATTACTTATTTTAGCACATGAGTTTGTGGGGTTAAGGTGGTATTTCATCATAATACCAAATTCTTTTCAGATCTCTTTGGTGTACCGGCATATGGTGTCAAAGTGGTAGTGGACAAGGCCAACAAAGAAGGTCATGTGATTAAGGAACTTGAGGAATGGTTGGGTCTATCATGGGGTTCCAAGGGCTTCCCTATGCAGGTGGACTCTAAAGTGATGCAAGTGAATTTGTTGTACCCATTGTTTAGAGAATGCGCATTTTCAAAGTCTCTATCTCAAGTGAGAACTCTTGGGGTAGAACCCTCACGTATCATGCGCTCGATCCTAGAGACTAGTATGCATTATAATTGGGTATAGTTCCTGGTTTCAGGCTTCCATGGGGAGATTATCATATTATGTTCTAACGTGAATGTGCAGTCCCACTTCACTTTTGTACTAAGTTCCTAGTGGTCCATGGAGGTAGTCAGTATGTGTTGTGGGACCATGCCCAAATATCTCACCCTTGGATTCATCACCTGCTCATCCTTACCAGATCACAAGATGCCCCCGAAGGTATTGAGGAATTAGTCTCCATTACAATAGGGGGTGTTGCTAGTCATTCCCACCATACACAGGATAGCATAGGGTTGAAACCACCAAGGTTGCACAGCACTGCTAGGAGAGCTGATCATGTGATCAAGGAGACAATCGAGAAGGCTAAGTCTAAGGTGGAGAGACCTGAGCATCCTAGGGAATCTGGTCTGAAGAGTAGATCACAAAGAGTAAAACACATTAGATTCATATTGCTAGTATGAGGTAAGTATATTTTATTTATTGTTAGTATTTTTATCTTGCTTTTTTGATTTTATTCATTCATTTAAATTGGTATGGTTACTATGTCATGTTAACTTTGAATTTATGAATGTCATTAGAGGAAACCCCTGGAAGAGAAAGGGAGGAATCAGCTCCAGTAGTTAAACTAGAAGCGATTCCCATTGAGATGGATGGGAAAGAAGAAGAAGAAGCTCATGAAGAAGTGATCAAGGAGATTCTCATTTCCCTAGAAAGAGGTGAGGAAGAAGCCATGGAAATGAATCTTGCAGATGGTTCAAATGTCTCCAGACATTCTAGTGAAGAGAGAGAGATATTTGATGGCTACTTTGAGGGGTCATTACATCTTGATGACCCACCTGAGTTGACCGACCAAGGAATTTCTGATATGTTTTATTTCTTGCTCTATGTTTTCCTCTATATATTTTTTTGGTTTTGACTGGTTACGACGATTTTTGTTGATACAAGACTTAAATGCTAAGACATCGGAGGCTCATAATCATCGAATAGAAGTACCAAGATTACGGAAAATAGTTGAAACGACAACTCAAGCTGGTCCAAAATCCACAAATGAATCTAGACCATGGCTTGAAATGCCAAACAAAGTGGACTTTGTTATAGGCATTATCAATGATGTGGTAGCTTGTTTACAAGAAGCTAACTTTGAATTAGGTATGCACATGTGATGTGTAACGTCAAATGACCTGAGTTAATTCGTTTTGTTTATTTGATTTTTCATTGGCTAAGTTGTGTGGTTCTTGTATTGGTAGGTGCCAAGCTTTAATGGGACCCTTGTAAGGCAACCCATATCAATGCTCTACCTGAACTTCCTGAAGACATTGGACAAGTTTCTAGAAATATTTATGATGTAGTCGTAGGTTGTGTGGTTAAAAATGTCAAATCTCTTTGGACTTGCAGGCGTTTCATTGAACATTTTTGGCAAAAAGTTCAATCGGTAGAAAAGAATGTTGCCAAGCTAGAAAAAGAGAGAAATGACTACAAAGCCCATTATGATTTCACATTTTCTAGGTTGGTGGGTGATAGTACTTGGCATACTTCCAAGATCACCTATTCTCATTATTGGAATATCCTAAACAACAAGGTACAGGTGACTTGGGAGCTAGCTAAACAAAGGGTCCAAATTGATTTGTTGAATTGAAAATGTCAAGATTGGAAATCCTTTGTCACCAACGTATGTAAATGGGTCCAAGACCATAAAGATCACAAGTACCAGTATAAGAAGTGGCTAAAAGAAGAGTCCATTGAATGCCATCATTTGGAGATTTTTGTTGAGATATTGGGCTTACGTACTTCCTATGATAGGTTTGTTGAATGTATGGTAGTGGAGGGGTCTCCTGAGCGATCCATCACTACTACCTCTGGGGAAGTTTTGGTAGGCCAATTTCCTCTTGAATGTCCTTCCTAGACATTATTGGACAAGGGTAAAGCTGTAGCCGACATTGATTTAGGTCTTGAAGAAGATTGGTCGTACATGCCAGAAGAAGAGATTCTTCATCATATAGAATTTGGTGTTATACCTTCTTCTCTCGTAAGCATTTCAGTCTTGTAACTTTTTGTTGTTTTTGGTTAGTCTTTTTATTCATTTTTTGTTTACTAATTAGTTTTTTTGTACTTTTGTTGTTGTAGGGTCAAAATGGTGATGAGGGCGGCCCCAGTGGAGTGGGACCTAATGATGCAGAGCAGTTTGGGGATCAACCCCTTCCTAGCACTAATGCCTAGTTTAGCTTGTTATTCTTGTTAATCTTGTCATTTTTTGTTGTAATTTGTTGTTTTTGATAATCAATGGGGACATGTAACCTGATCATGATATAATACAATACATTTACACATTTTTTTAGCTCTTTTCTTTTAAAATATGTAGAGGAATGATAGTGATGTAGATAACATGTAAAGGGAAATTGTAATGTGTAAAACATAAAATATGGCTTAGAATGTAAATAAGGAATCTGATTTTGATGAAACTTAAATGCACTGTGTTCTAGTTTAAGGCCATCTTGGGCCACATGTGTCAGTTTAAAGTCATGATGGACTTTTTTACTTGTGTTACGAAAGAGGGGAAAATTTTAACTATTTTTGGGTAGTTTAACATCATTTTGGATGTGTGGTAGTTTAACATCATTTCGGACATGTGGTAGTTTAACGTCATTTCGGACATGTGGTAGTTTAACATCATTTTGGATGTGTGGTAGTTTAACATCATTTCGGATGTGTGGTAGTTTAACATCATTTTGGACATGTGGTAGTTTAACATCATTTTGAACATGTGGTAGTTTAACATCATTTTGGACATGTGGTAATTTAACATCATTTCAAATGTGTGGTAGTTTAATGTCATTTTGGACGTGTGTTAGTTTTATGTCATTTCGGACATGTGGTATTTTTACATCATTTTGGACATGTGGTAGTTTAACGTCATTTCGAACGTGTGGTAGATTTTAACAACTGTTGAGTAGCTTCTTTATTTTTTGAAGTTTGACATTAGTAGTAGGGCATGTAGTGTGATCATATATTTAGTGTCTCCTTTGTTAGTTATGTCAAATGGTAATTCTGACCATGAGACGTTTGAGGGAATCACCCCTATGTTAGCATGTTCTGATGTTTCCAAGTTTTGTAATGTTTCCATGTCTTCTAGGGGATCACGGTTTGGAGGTTGAGTATCACTTAGGGTTTTATCTTGTGTACCATCTTGTTTAGGCTCATTGATGGTGTCATTTTGTTTAATGTTAAGGGTAATGTCGTCTTGTTTAGATTCATTGAGTTTAACCTTTGAGCCTTGGTTTGTGCCTACATGTGAAGAGATGTTGGATGTAGTCATGTCACCATGTATAATGATTCCACCACCTTTGTAGGGTAAGTGAATCTCTTGATGGATGGGTGAGGATACCGCTTTTAGTTGGGCTAACCAAGGTCATCCCAAAATCAAGTTAAATGCTAGCATCTCATCTATGCCCACAAACTCAACTGACATGGGGAACTAGTCCCCCGCTATGACGTCCGAAGTGAGTGTTCCTTTTACTATGACATGTGATCTGCTGAATGATTTCAGGAATGTCATGGATGTTGGTTTTATCTACTCTATGAGCCCTAATTATTCAATGATGTGGAATGGTACTACATTTGTGGCTGCCACATCATCAACATGCACCCTATGTATTTTAAACTGGTTGACTTGTATAGTTATGAACATAGGTGTGGTGGTGAATTTTCCTATTTTTTCATCTATTTTAATGTTATCCACATGGAAGCTTAGTGACATGGACCTTGATCTTTGATGTGGAGACATTATTGCATGAATGGACAGTTCATTTGCAGGTAAGTTTTCACTAACAGGGATTGATGTTAACATACGTACTAGGGCTTCGTGGTGTACTTGAGAGGCCATCATTAAGTCATACAGGCTTAACGAACTGTTCTTTTTTTGGAGGGCTTGTGTAACCTAGGTTAGGGCACTAGCCAACTCTTTGCTATTTGGTATGTTCTTGTTCGTTGAGACTTGGTTCATTGGACCCAACAGTTGTATTTCTTGAGAGAGGGATGTTGTGTGGTCAACTGTAATGGTTAGGTTTGGCTCCTTGGGCATTCCTAATTTTTTAGCGTGGTTACTTGTGCTTGGTTTGTCAGTTGTCAGAGCCATGGGTATAACATTTAATGGAGTGGGTTTTGGGGGTCCCAACTTATGACCTTGGTGTTCTCTTTCCAAAAGTTCCCTAGTTAACCTATCTATGAGGCATCCTCGTGAAGGTCGCGAGAGAGTTGTTGGGGTTTGAACATCGGGTTGCTTCAGGAAATGGATGACAAATGGAACAAGTGGTTGAATGTTAGGGTGTTTAGGTATCCTTATGGAAAATGGAGTTGGTCTGGTTTGGGGTCATACATCTGCGGTTACAATAGCAAGTCGTACTTAGATCACAAAGGGAGTAGGCTGGGTTGGTGGTGGTGCATTTGTGGTTGCATCGGTAGAAGGAACACGGATCACAAGTGGGACAGGTTTGGTTTGCTGGGGTACGTTCGTCATTGCCACTATGGGAGGTACCCAAATGACGAATGGTTTTTGAGGTGTGGAGGATGTATGTGTTGGAAATAAGGGTTGGGGAGATGGCGTTGACACTATAGGAACATGAATCACAAAGGGTTTTCTAGGTATTTCCTATTTGTTGGCAACTTGTATTGTGTTGATTACATAAGGAGCCTCCTTGGTGTTAACTGGATCCTTATACACGTCCATAGATTGATTTTGCAGTTTTATATGGTTAGCTTCATTGAAGGTTATTTCACCCCTATCAATCATACATTGTATGTCTTGTTTCAGGGTGAAACAATAATCAGTTCCTTTCCTGTTTCATTGATGGTATTCACAAAATCTATCTAGCCTAAAGCCTCTCAGAACTAGAGGCTTGTTCGGTGTTGCCAAGCTTGGGTTTTTGACCAATTCATAGTATCGGTCATGTTTTTGGGCTTTAGTGGGAGACAACTGCTTATGTTGGATGGCCCCAGCCTTTAAAATTTGATCTAATAGTTGTGAAGGCTTCACAGGCAATGGTGTATATTGAGTAGGTTCTTTTCTCTCAAATGTACATATGCGACCCATGTTAGCAGTTTGCATGAAGGATGGTTCGGGTGTGGGTGCAGGAGTGGTTCTCTCATAGTTAATAGGAATAGTAGGTTGTTTCCCTTTTTGTCCCACGTTATTGGGTTGATCTGTCTCTACTACTGTTGCTACTGTTGTTTTAGCCTTGTCTTTGTCTTTCTTTGTGTGTTGATTTTTAAAGGCTGAATAAGTGAGGTCATGACTATTTTGGGTTGCCTCCTCTATGTTCTTTATCTATACAAAAGCTTGGCTCAGAGTGTGAGCATTTAGATAGTAGAGCTTTAACTTAATGAAGTCATTCACAGCTCCTTTAAGAATCGTAAGTAGGTATGTTTCTGGGATTGTCTCGTGAAGTTCATTAAGTGTAGCACTCCATCTCTGAATGAACTTTTTCATAAGTTCTAGTGGTGCTTGCTTTACCTAGATCAAACTATCTAAGGTTGCTTTAGGCTTCAAGTTGTACTTAAACCTGGTAACAAACTAGTGTAACAGATCCTCCAGAGAGGATATCAAGTCACTGGGTAAGGCTCTGTACCAGTCTAAGGCTCTTTCGGTTAAAAACATGGTGAACACACATAGGATTGTATGGGGCCAAGCTTGAAGCAAAAAAAATTCTAATCTAAATGTTACTAAGTGGGCATTGGGGTCTCCTTCCTCATTATATTTTGTCAATTTAGGTAATGAAACTCCCTTGGGTAAAGTTAAAGGTGGCACTGACGAGCTGATCAGATCATCTCGGTAGAAGTCTAATATTTTAAGCTCTTCATTGTTAGCAGTTTTGAGGTGCTTCACCTCATTAGTGAGCTCTTGCATCATCCTTTTTGCTGTGACCCATTCTTGAGCACTTGGTGAAGCAATAGGTTGGTTAGTTTGAGTGTTGTACAAGTTTGACTGTTGTATAGTTGGTGGGAATGATGACTGTTGAGTTGTTGATGGTTGTACTTGAGGGACGTTCATGGATGGAATTGTAGTAGGCGATATGCTATAATGAGCTGGTTGATATTGTTGAATGCTAGACCTGGGCCACTGCCTAGTTACAAGTTGTGAAGAAACACCCTGAACCTATTGAGTCGAAGTAGTGAAGTGTGTTCCTTAGATTTGCACTCGTGGTATATAGTGAGTAGATGTAGAAGCGGGTATCATGGATGGCATCCCAATTACTTGGGGTGGGAAGGTCACTCCCACATTAGTTTGAGAGGGGATTTGTTAGGGTTGTACTTGTAGGAGAGGGGATAACCTGGTGACTGGAGGAATAACAAAGATGGGTGCATTGAATTGGGTATTGGTGATGGGGAGAGTGGGAATGAGAGTGGGTGCTTCTTATTGAGAGACTTGTGTTTTAGTGTTTTTAAATGCGTGAAGGAACATGGTCTCTCTAGTGAAAGGGTGAAATAATAGGTTCACGTAAGTATGCGAACTAAGAGTATGATACGAATCCCCATGTTCGGATTGAGCCGCGAAATCATCTTCCTCACCTCCATTTTGAAGCTCTACGACAGGTTAGCATGAGGTTTGATTCCTTGTCATGAGGAGTTGGTATATGACTTCATGGTGGGATTTAGAAAGGGGAATTATGTCATAGGCAATGGGAGTGAATTCATGACATCCTTTGTCAATTAGCTCATAGTGTCTCTTCACTTCTAGTTTAGTTTGATCAACATCCAGTTTAGCTTGGATTTTAGCACAGATAAAGTTCTATTTTTTGGGTGTTAGGATGGTGAATGTGGGATCTCTACCTTGCAGTCTCACCAATCGATGAGGTGGTCCCTGAGGTTTCATCTCGCTAAGGGCAACTATAGACTCAGTGGCAGTGACAAGATCCGAGACTGTGGTACCGAAGTCAGAGATGGGCAAGCTGGTGGTTTTGGTGTATGTGGGGTCCATTATGAGTGTATGAGGACAACGTATAGGAGAAAATGTAGCATATGAGGGAGTACAACGCGTGAAGGATTATAACATGGCTAATGTATGGCATACAACATATAGATGCTAAGTGTGAAGTGTAGCGTATCAGTGTTTGGGAGGTGAGTCTATCATGCAGCGTGTCTACGTTGAAAAATGTAGCATGTGCACACTGAGGTTAACCATGGGAAGATTATAGACACTAAGGATGATGAACTCGGTGTGTGGCCAAGAAACTCAAATGCAGAATGCAATCAAAAGTTAAAGTGCAGCATTTGGAACTAGGGTACAGTGTGTGGAAGCTGGATACAGCGTCTAGGACTGAGGAACAGCATCTAGACGGTGGATACAGTGTCTAGAAGCTATGGCCTAAATGCTAGATGCTGTGAGTTATGGTAGCAACATGTTTAACAGGTAAAAATGACATCTAGACATTGAGGGCAGCATCTGAGGGAGAAAATTGAGTGCAATATGCTGTGAACAACATTAGAGAAGGGAGAGAAGGATGTTGGACGCTGTGAGAAATGTTTGAAATAGGGACAAGGTTTAGGACACTATGGGTAGCATCTAGGTGGAGGACAAGAAATGTAACAGAAATCGTCCTCCTTCTAGCGCCAATTAACTGTACTGTCCGAAATCATTGGCCCGAGGCTAGAATGAAATAAATGCCAAGAGGTCTACGGAAGACACAGTAAGACCCCACCTTCGCACAAGGGCAAGCTAGAAATAAATGAAGACAAAGTGCCTTGAATGATCTAAGCATAGATCAAACAAGGACTTTCCCTAGTGTACACTGCTACAGTTCACTAGGTTATATGTAAATGAATGCAAATGAAAATGTAAACCAATGTACGAAATGTAAGACAAAAACAAAACATAAACAAAGATAACAGAAATTATAACAAATGTAAATGGCATAAATAGAGAACAATGGATGGAAAAATTGCAACTATATGTATTGCTTGACGATTACAAAAAAAAGGTGCACCGGTCAAAATGCACTTGCGGATTGATTACAAGGCAGACGTTTAGCCCCAATGTGAAGGGTGTACAGATGCTGGGAGATTGTAGGTTTCTGGTTGTAGGTGTGCAGCATGAACAAAATTATCTTGAGTGCTCAATGTGACCAAGTATGGGTAATGCCCAATCATATGAGATAATGATGATGAGATTAGCCAACTCTCTAGATCTTGATGCCCAAAAATTGCCAACCTTGGTTTAGTGTGAGATTGGGGTATTTATGCAGCTTTGAGTGTGGGATTCGGATATGTGTGAAAGATCCATGGATACCAGATGTAGGAAATGAAGATTGGGCGATAGGTGTGAACATTTTGACTAGATGCACAAAATTTTACAATGTATAGGGTGTAGCATGACCAAGAACTCTTATGCTGGCATGTGTGATCCACAACGTAAGAGCTTGATATGCTAAAAAATGCAAGATGTACAAAGAATGTTAAAGTACAAGAGTGGATCTGCATGTTTGGCCTCCGAATCTATAGATCTATGCTATTTTTGCTCTGCCAAGGCCTCCAACATGCATGAATCTGGTTCTGCCGTGTCTACAGTGTGTCCTGGTGTCAACGTCTAGCATCTAGCATTCATGTTGTGCATACGCTGGTGTCAGCATGCCTACATAACCAATGTTTACGTTGGGGGTACACTGGTCAGCATGACGTCTAGTGTGTCCATCAAAAATGATGTATTTTGAGCCCAAATTTAACCTTTGATACTTTTTTCTAGAGTGGGTCTGCATGCTTGATGTCAAGAGGATTCTGCACATCGAATTTGAGTTGATATAGCCTTGGATTTTTGTCTCTTTTGGTTGGTCACATTGTGGTCACACTGTGTAGCGTGACCTCAGCGTGACATTAGCATGGTAAGTGGAAATGACACATTTTGAACCAAATTTGGATATTTGATGCCTATTTCTTTAGGTCCAACTGCTGCTTGCTCTCCAAGGTGGTCTGGAGACTAAATCTGAGCCCAATTTGATTTTTTTTAGTCATCTTTTGTTTGGTCACATTGTGGTCATGTTGTGCAGTGTGACCTTAGCGTGACCAACTTAAAATGACATATTTGAAGCTCAAATATTGATTTTCTAAAGCCTGAGAGTTAGTATAGTTGTTTCTTGTCCCCTGTGGATTGAGTTCATGTCAAAATTGGACCTAAAACTACTTGATGTGCCCTGTTTTTTTCTTGGTCACACTATGCAGCATGACCTCAGCATGACCAACTGAAAGTGGCTCAAAACATATGATTCTAAAATTAAATTTTGAGGTCCTGAAGGCTAGAAGTTGCAAGGGGCATCAATGAAGCTTACGAAGGGTCCATGTGCTCAAATCTAGACTGTTTGAAATTGATTTTGGGGCTCCAGAAGTTGGTCACACTGTACACATGCTAGTCTTATGCTAGGCAGCATGACCATATCATGACCAAATTGTATACAATGAAAACAATTCATTTTGAGCCTAAAACCCTAGATTCCAAATGCTGGGAGTTGGAACAATCGCCTGTGGGCCCTAGGGGAACTTTTCCTATTCAATTGTGTGTCGTTTTATGCTATTTTGGAGGCTCTCAAGTTTGGTCACACTATACTCATGTTGGGGCAGTGGCATGACTTAGCTTGAGTCCTGTCTAAAAGTGCTAGGCCAAAATTTTGTGGTCTTTTCAATGATAACATCCCTTAAGATGTTCATACTAGCACACTTTGCATCTAGTGTCATCTTTAAAACTTGAGTTTGTAACTTGCTCTATTACAACAACTTTTTCTCTTTTTTTATAACTTTCATATTCATTATCTTTTTCTTCTTCCTATCCTTATTTCTATTAAAGGCTTTCTTGATCTTCTCTTCTACTATCTTTGGTGCTCACTAATTTCTAAATAGGTAGATTCTTTCCCTAAATCACATATTTTAAGGTCTCTTCTTCTTGTGTTTTACAGATCCTTAAATCTCTTTTTATAATGGCTAGATCTCTATTGTAATATTCAACAGATTCCCTTTTCTTCAACTCTTCTTCTTCTTTCGCTACCTGTTCTAGTAATATTTGAATTTGATGAGTTGTGATCTCTGATAACCTACCTTGGTTATGTACTCCAAGAATCTATTTAGTCTTGTTTCCTAACCCATTAATGATGTTTCAATGTTTTTCCCTTTAAAAAAATCCATAGCCTAGCCATATATGTAATAATGAATAGTATCTACCCATTGTTGCATCAAGGGATTTATGTGTCCCTTTTGTCAATCCTTAGATTTATTTTGTTAAATTAAATACTCCAAAATAAGTTTGATATTTGTCATTTGATACTCCATCTTCTAATTGATTTTAATTTTAAAGATGTATACTAGCTTTCTACTTTCTTAATGAGTGTTCTATAAAAAAACTTTAATTTCTATCAATTGTTCTCTATATTCTAGAGAACGATGCTAGCAAATTTTCCTTCTATGACTACTAGATTCATCCCTTCTAAATCTATCAAAGGTTTTAGACCTTAGATTCCTCCTAAGTCTGGAGTCTACCTCATCTCTTCCTAGAATTTCTGCAAGGGTTGAACATAACTTTGTTTTCACATGATATTTGATGCATATGATTGGTGTTTGAGAACTGGATTTGTGAATCTAGTAAGACTTTTTGGCTTTATATGATTCTTCTTCATTTTTTCTCACAAAGGATGATCACTTGTGATGCTTTCTTTCCTTTCTCTTATTCGTATCTTGCTACCATGATATCATCCCTTCTTGCTTGCATCTCTATTGGTTGATATGACCTAGTCATGTTCTTAGTAACTTGGTACCCTTCTTACATATGGCCAAGATTTGACCTCATGAGAGTTGATTGAAGCATAGATGGTGCTAAGTGTTCTAGCTACAAGACAATGTTTCCATGTAAGTCTTTCCATCTAAATTATTCATCTTGGTGGAAAATAAATGTGAAACTAGGATAGTAATAATTAGTATGAGCAAATGCGATTATTGTTTCATCAATGCACTCCAATATTCTTCATTATAATCTCTATAATTACTTGGATTAATTTTAATAGCAGGTGTAGATTTCACTTTGGATATAGAAGCCATTTTAATGTGATTGACACTTAAGTGTATCTGTGTGTGTGCTTTAAAAAATTATTCTAAGTATGAAATATAGTTTTGATGATGCTTGATACAAGAACTATGTAACATCAATTAACTAGCAAACATTGACACATCCCCAATAATGGGACTAATGATGAGCAGTTGCATAATATCAACACTCAACCAAACAACCCGCAAGTATTCATGTGCAAGTAGATCTTAATCCATGGATGGACAATGTATGTATACTAGTGAGTTGATAGTAAATTCATGATCATTGTCTTCCCACTTAGATATATGATAAAATGATGTTGTATGGCTCTAAGTATGCTAAAATTAAACATAATGAAAATGATTAGAAATTCTATTTCTAAGTATAATAAAAATGTAAAACTATTCTATCCTATGAAAATAAGTATTTGTTCATGATTTTTATATAGATCCTTGGCTAATGTAGTTATTACTAGGATTACCAAGTTACTTTACTACTAAGAGAATCAAACAAAGTCACTACTAGGTTACCAAACAATTACACTTTATACTAAAAAATAGTCATACTTATTTCACCTTACTAATGAATATTGGAATAGTAAATGACTTAGGAAATGTAAAGGACTTAGTAAAACTAAGCATGGAAAAGTAAATCTATCCTATGTGATATACTGTAATGATGAAGAATAATCTCAATTTTTATTGGTATTCATGAATTGTATCCAAGAATAATCCACTCAAATAATGATTCCATATAACTATAATTAACCACATTGAAGGTGTTCACAACTAGCTCTAACTTCAAGAAAACAAATTGCAAGAATTTCACTAAGTATTGGACCCAAACTTGTCTTCGATGTAATGGTGTACTCGTATTTATAGTCACAACCATGGCCCAGTACAAAATATCTATGATAATGTATATTGAGCTACAATATCACATCTATGATATCATAGTCCTAAATAATAAGTGTTTCATCATCTAGGAAGAGAATGATGCATGATCTCATGTCTCACTATCTAGATACCATGCGATTCCCATTCACAAATTACAAGATGATCTACAAGAACTATTGTAGATCATATAATTGGGCATATGGAATGCTTGTTCCTCATCACCTTGAACACAAGATACATGCTTTAACCAAATGAGTTATACCTCACTAACATTGAAAAGACTAAATGAGAACATCTATGTAAGAATAACATGAAATATGATAATAGAATAATATGAAAACTTCTATATTAAATAAAATGAATATAGATTTATGTTAGGATATAAATAAGCAAAAATATATTAAATAATCTTTGTGGTATAAGTCAACTAGAACAACTAAATTTTAAAGAAAAGTATGATTTCTTAGTAATTATGATGATAAAATCATTTATGTAATATCATTATGAGCTAATAAGAGGTAGTTTAATTGGTTAAATTATTTCTTAACAAGTACTTCAAAGTAAGAGATTATGATTTCAACTAACACTTGGTGGACTTTAATATTGTACATAAGTTCTACAAAAGTACCATAGTGCCTATATGTCTTAAGGGTATATATAGCTAAATAGTTTTGAATTCTAACATTCCCCTCTTCATAATCATAGCATGGTAGTTTAGTGAGGCATTGCTAATTTTCTTAGAGCATATGGTTTACGGTTTATAAGTCATAATCATGATTCCAAATAATTATAATATAGAAACACACCAAGATATATAGTTCAATTTGAACTTTATAACTCATTGTTGCCTACTAGAATCAAACCCATGACTTAGTGCTTTTAAATAAAGAGTGTTATCACTAGGTTAATAGTTCATTATTTAGTTATCTTAATGATTATCCCATCGTAGATAATATAAAGGCACCAATATAAGGATGATAACAATGGTAGTTCATAGTTTTAAACTATTTTGAACTTGCATTAAGCGTACAAATCTATGTAATTATAAATGTAGTCTTGATGAATAAACCAACTATGTATACTTGTAATATCAAATAATCAATGATTCTACAATACTTTAACATAATAATGGTAAAAAAAAGAGGTTTTAAAATGTGGTGCTTGATTATCTATCCTAATTTATATTTTAAAATAAATAGAAGGTGTGAGAGAGATAGCAGAATTGATGGTGGCCTACTACCTCCCCCATAGGTTTAGGGCTATGGAGGTGTAGAGAATTCTCTGCTCCTTGTGTCTTCCAAACCATGCTAGCATGGTAGTTCCATGAATTAGTAAGAGGAGGCTATGACCTTCCTCATCACTGCACTCAGTAGGACCTTACCTAGGAGGGTTACATAGTTCGACTCTGCATTGGGGTGTAAACTAGGTGTGTCATGGAACATGCTATGGGATGTTGCATGCACTCATTAGAATGCAACACCAACTACTAGCACATGGTAATGAATCTAGAGGATTCAACCAGTAGTCCCCATGGTATCCACGTGAGTGGAGCAAGCAAGTGCTATCTAGATTTTATTAGTGTTACATGTTTGAGATACTTGAACCACTACTCAGGTCACATGCTAACACTAATAGTTTATTTATTACCATGTGTTTTAGGACTATTGATAGTTGAGGTATATACCTCTTAAGTTTAGTTCCAAATTTGAATTTTCTCTTAGGGATTTTTGGGATGTTGAACAACATGTTGAGGATAATGTTATTACAGATGGTATTAACGCCTCATACTAATTATCAATGAAACTTACTCAATAAAGGGGTAGAGAGGGTTTTTGGTTTATGAGGTTTTCATTTTTAGCTCCTACTAGTCACTCCTCCTTTGTGGGTGGCCTTGTAAAAGGTTCCAACCTTTTCCAAGATGGAACCTAGTGGACCTAGCAGAATGGTTGAGGACCAAGCCAACCCACAGGTTAATGCCAAACTTGGTCAACATGAGACTAGATTCCAGCATCTATGGGACCAAGTCAAAGTTGTGGATGAGGCCTTATCCAGCCCTAGAACAGAGAGTGTAGAAGTGATCCATTACATTTTGAAAGAAATAGACTTGCCACAGGATAGGATGGACCTCCACTTTAAGGACTAGGTGAAAGTGCCTGAAGTAAAGGTCTCAATCCTTGAGGGTCATTTGGATCGTATGCTAAACCTCTATAAGCACATCTTTAGATATTTTTAGGAGGAATAAACAAAAGAATCTCTAGTCAATGACCTAATTATTTGAGTAAAGGTTATGGAGGATGCCTTGATTTGAGTAAATGAGGAGCTATCTGACATGAAAATTGAAAACACCATCTTAAATTCCTCCCTAGTAGGATGCCTAGTAAGAGAGCCTATGGTAGTGGCTTGAATCAAAGCAAAAAAACCAAGGTCCTATGATGGTGAAAGGAGAAATGCCAAAGTTGATGTCCTTCTCCATGATGTGGAGATGTATTTGTCTACCAGGGATGTTCCTATAGCCCAGAAGGTCTTCACTGCATCTCAGTACTCATATCAAGTGCTAAGCTATGGTGGCTTAGCTTCCTTTGTACCTAAGAGAAGGGTACTACAAGTGAGGTTAGACACTTAGTAAAGATTCAAAGTAGCTTTGATTAAATAGTTTCACCCATGAAACTCAAAGTGGGTAGCCTGCACCAAATTTGAGTCCTTGAAACATTCAAGCCAGCTTGAAGATTACATCAATGCCTTTCAATAGCTCATGTTATTGATTACTAATATTGAAGATTTGGATCATTCCTTTAAATTTGCAAATGGGTTACAACCTTGGGTGTAGATGGAACTGTGCAAACACGGTATTGACACTTTCATTGAGGCTATTGTCATTGCTAATACCTTCCTTGATTTCAAGTTTTCAAAGCCAAATAACGATAAACCTAGAAAGGAAAAGTAGGGCATGCCCTTCCACTCTTAGAAAATAGATTTTGGATCCACAAAATGTGGGAACACATTTAGATCAATTCAGCAAGGCAGTTGTCCTACAAGTGGTCATCTAGGAAACCAAGGTTCTTACTAGAAACATTACGATGTAGGGAGAAAATGGTATCTTGGGACCAAGAAGAAACAATTCTCAAGAGGGCCCTTCAAGGAACCAATCCAATGCTTCTTGTTTCATTGTAATCACCTAGTAAGGAATTGTCCTCTTAGCTCATGAAGGGCCTCTAGATTATAGATGGTAGCACCATAGGAGAACAATGAAGATTAGTTGTTATGATGGAGCTATCTGATATGGTTATGTAGAGGTTAGAAGTTGAAACCTCGAAAAATGATAATCCTAATTCACTAGGTTCAATTGGCCCCAATCACAATTATATCCTAATTGATAATGGTGCTAGTCACAATTATATGGTTCCATCCATGGTAAGAAACTTACAGCTAGAAGTGGAACTAATTCAAGCTTCTTACAAACTTGCCAAGTTCTAACTCCTTTAGTGTATTAGTGTCTACCAAAACATTTTAGTTCAAGTGGATTCATGGTAGGGAGCTCTTGATTTTTTAATTCTAGATATGGATTTCTTTAATGTCATATTAGGGTAGGAATTCTTGTGTAAGGTCAAAGTTTTCATTGCACCACATTTGGAACTAATTTTTATTTTGCATGAGAGCTCACCTTGCCTAATCTAGACTCACATGACACAAATCAAGAAGGATGAGGGATCTAGCCCCTAGATTATTTCTCCTATGGTGATGAAATGTCTAGCCAAGGATCCAACATGAAAATTTCTTCTAGCTATGCAAACTAGTAATCCTTAGTTAGATTCAAACCTGCATTGATCCATAAATAGCTAAGGTATTAGATCGTTTCTAAGATGTGATGCCACATGAGCTACTTGGAAGTTTGCCACCATGAATGATGGTAGACCATAAAATAGAATTGGTACCAACTACCAACCCACCTATCCAAAGACCATATTAGTTAATAGGGTTAGAATTAGAGGAGTTAAAGAAACAACTTAAGAGTTTGATGTCCAAAGGATACATTCATCCCTCAAAATATCCTTATGATGCACCCATGTTGTTTATCACCAAGGAGGATGGGACATTGTGTCTCTATTGTAACTACAAGCTATTAAATAAGCACACTATTAAGAACAAGCATATGGTGTTACTCATCTCTAACTTGTTTGAATCACCAAGAGGGGCACATTATTCTACCTAACTAGACCTTCACCAAGGGTATTATTTTTTTTGAGAGAATGTTCGGGAATGTATTACTGAAAGAAAGGTACAAGACTATACAAGTACAAGTGGGGGGGGGGTGGCCCACCCCGAAAGGGGGTGGGGGGGGGGGGGCCCCAGGCCCCACAAAGGACAGTGAAAAACCATGCCGATCCCCACA
>MNCI01004263.1:109392-146300 GCA_015680685.1 Gnetum montanum | reverse complement strand
CCTCTCCCCCGATACCATCTACGGGTCCCCCGTCTGGTCACCTCATCGATCCCAATCCCCGGCCCCTACCCCCTCATCCCCATCCCCCGAGCCGCAACCAGTGCCCCCCACCCACTGGGGGAATGGATCAACATCGTTCGACGGAGTACCAGGACTCGACAGTGTAATGCGCCGCCATCCCCCACTAGGGAGACCGGCTGCACCCCCGTGGTCTGTGAGGGGGAGGGCCGCCCAGGCCGCCCGACCGCGTCCTGATCCAGAGGACGGCAAGCCCAGCGTCACATTGACTTGGGTCAACAACAGACTTTACGGGAGTTCTACCAGCGCCACCCCTCTGGTTGCACATGAAGATTCTCAGTTGGAATTGCAGGGGGCAGGGTACCCCCTATAAACGAAATACCCTACGCAATATTATCTGGGAGGAAATGTGTGACGTGGTCTGTCTCCATGAAACCATGCTACAGGCTGCGGAGTCTGGTCACCTCCAGTGGACGGACTGGACCACGTACCTGCACCCCTGCCAGGGCCGGGCTGGTGGCCTGGCTATTCTTGCTCGGCCGGCCTCTAGTCTGGTGGATGCCTCCCCGTGGACCATCACGGTTCACTTCCATGCCCATGGATTTTGGCTGACCAATTTCTATGGGGCGCAGGCATGGGAGGTACGGCTCCAGGAGCTGAATCGGGTTTCCTCCCTGGTGCCAGACCACAGCTCCTGGGTAGTTGTCGGCGACTTCAATCAGCGTTTGTACTCCTGGGATAAATCTGGGGGGGCCGCCCCCCCCTCCGGGTGTGCCTGATTTCATGGAGTTCCTGGAGCGCTCGTCTCTTGTTGATCTGCTCGTTTCGAACTACCGTTTCACTTGGTGTAACCGGCGGCGGGGGGTGCACTGGGTTCTCACCTGTATCGATCGGGTGTGTGTGAGTTCCGCTCTGCTCCTTAGCGCCGCCATCACCGTGACTGGGCAGGAGAGGGCTACTTCTGACCACCACTCACTCGTGGTGTCCATTGGCCCGTCCCCGCCCCGGGCCCCATGCCCCTTTCGGTTCAAACCTTCGTGGCTGGCCAAGCTGTGGCTTCGCCCGCTGGTGGAAGATGTCTGGGCCGACTACTGACCGGGTCGGGTGGACCCCCGGACCTTCCTCAAAGAGGCCCTCCATCGGCTCAAGTGGGCCATCCGGGCCCTCCCGGTGGGGGAGAAGTTTTCGTTTCGAGCGAGCCACAAGCTGGCTCGGGCATAGCTCGGATGCATCCAGGCGTGGTAAGAGAATGGGAAGGACTTGAACACGGAAGAGATGCGCCTCCTTCGCCAACTCCAGAGTCTCCACAGCAAGGAGGAGCTCTATTGGCGGCAGCGGTCTTGGGTTAGGTGGCTCCGCGAGGGGGACCAGCATACAAAGTTCTTCTTCGCCATGGCCAAGACCCGGGGCGATACCCACATTCGCAGCCTCCGTTCCCAGGCTGGGGTGGTGGTTACTGATCTGCAGGGGATCGCGGACGAGCTCTTTGGCTACTGGGTAAGAATTTGGGCCAAGCACGCCACCCGGCCCATCTCGGTCCCTATGGCAAAGGTGGTCATGGCTGCGGACAATCTGCGCCTTCTGGCTCCCTTCTCCATGATTGAATTGACCACCACCATCAACAACATGCCCGGTGGTAAAGCGCTGGGCTCGGACGGTTGGTCCCTGGAGTTCTTCAAAGCTTTTTTGGACATTGTGGGCCTCAATCTCCTGGATGCTTTTAACGTCATGCTGGCTAGACGGCAGGTGCGGCGCGAGCTCAATTGCTCTCGAATCATCTGTATCCCCAAGCAGCTGAATGCACACCGCCCAGAGCACTTTCGCCCTATTGGTGTGTGCAATGTCCTCATCTGCATCTTCTCCAAACTCCTAGTCAACCGCCTTGGCCCCCTCCTGCCTAGGTTGGTGGGCCACAATCAGGCGGGTTTCGTCCAGGGTAGGACCCTCCAGGACCAGATCCTTCTTATGCAGGAGGTCATTCACTCCCTCCGCACCACGGGGTTTCCGGGACTCTGTCTCAAGCTGGATATCGCGAAGGCATACGACACGCTTAGTTGGGCGGCTCTTTGTGATATCATGCATAGGAAAGGTTTCGACCCTGGTTTTATCCGGCTGTGTGTGCATCTCCAGTCCTCCACCGGGTTCTCTTTTGACTTGGGGGGGCAGCTCTGGGGGTTCTCCTCCCCTGGTTGAGGTCTGAGGTAGGGCGACCCCCTGTCTCCTTTGCTTTTCATCATTGCCATGGACCTCATGCAGTCCTACTGTAGCACCTTGGGGGTGGAGGGCCTTGACATTGCGGGGGTGGCTTGTCGCGTTGAGCACTACATGGACGACACCATGCTTCTTTGCCGGGCGGCGGTCCCGCAGGCCCAGTGTATCAACCTGGCTCTGTCCCGATTGGCAGCCGAGTTAGGCCTTGAAATCAACCGCACCAAGTCGGCGGCACACTTCATTAATGTGGACCCACAGGTGCAGCTCCGGGTGACCCAAACTCTGGATGTGCAACCGGGGAAGCACACCGACACTTACCTAGGCATCCCGCTGTTCCAGTGGGGGCGAAACAATTCTTGGACCCCCCTCCTGGCCAAGCTTCAGCAGTGCGTCAATCACTGGGCCAACCGGTTCCTCACATGCAAAGGCCGTCTCCTCGTGGCCACTGGGATCCTTGCGGCCACCACGCGCTTTGTGGCGGCGGTCGCCATGCCCCCCGCGGCCATCATTCACCAGATCAACGCCCGGATTCGTGGTTTCCTATGGCGGGGGGAAAAGGGGGGAGCAAAATCCACCTTGTCAATTGGCACTGCGTGGCCCGTCCTCATACGGTGGGGGGGCTGGGGGTCACGACGTTCAAGGAAGAGTGTGCGATGGGGCAGCAGCGGTTGGTCTGTCGGCTCACTCGGCCTCGGGGGGAGTGCAATCAGTGGGGCCGTATTGTTCACTGGAAGTACACGCCCTGGATCTCTGGTTCGCATGTCTCGAGGCCTTGGTCGTCTCTCTGCCAGCATGTGCGGTGGATGCTGGACAAGAACTGGCTCCACCTCCAGCCACGCGCCCTTTTGGCCCATAAATACCCTCCTGAAGATGGTTGGCTGGCGGTTTGGTGCGGGCGGCTCCCCGAAAAAGTGAAAATCTTTCTTTGGCTGCTTAAATCCACCGCGCTCCCCGTACGCGTGTTCCTGCAGCAGCACCGCGTCTTGCAGGACCCCACGTGTCTGCGTTGTGGCCATGACCCTGAGACTCTTAACCACTTCATTTATGACTGCCCCTGCATGCGCGCCACTTGGCGCGCATGCAGAAGACCCCCTCCGCGGCGATTCGACGATGATTCTTGGTCGTCGCTTTTACTTTGGCTCGCTTGGAAGGCGTGGAACCGCACCATGTTCTCTCAGGCGGCTACCCCCTTTCCCCAACAGCTTATCCAGCAGACGAGCCGAGCTTGGTGTGAGACGGTGGTCGCGATGGGGTAGACGCCGACGTACGAGCCTGGCTACGTGGACATCTAGGCGGATGAGGAGCTGTGGCAGATGGTTTGCCAATGCGGATGGGATGCGTTGCTGCCGCGGTTGGTCGGGGACCCTGACCTGTCTGATAATTCCTTCTTTACCAACTGGCGCAGCGATCAAACCTTCTTCCATGGCCGAGTTATTTGCCTGACAGAGGCTGCTTTGGCCAACTACCTGGGGATGCCGGCCGCTGGGGAGATCATCTTGCCAACCTCCCGTGGCCTCCATAACTNCCCCGCTAGGGGGCATCGCGTTGCCCCTCCCCCTGCTTCCCCTCCTACTTCCCCTCCTTCTTCCCCCCCTTCCTCTACTCCTTGGTGGCTGGCTGCTCTCCACTTTTTCTGGGGCCGCCACTCCCACCGCAACCCTGCCCTCTCGCCCGACCCCCCCAGTGCCCCCCCGCACTGGGAGGCGCAGCTTCGGTGGGCGGTTGCTGCTGCCAGGGAGGCTGAACAACGGTCGTCGGAGGCTCGGTGGGCTGAGGCCCTAGCCAAGTGGCGGGCAAACCACCTAACTAGACCTTCACCAAGGGTATTATTAGGTTCTCATTGCATAGGAATACAAGAAGAAAAATGCATGTGTGACCAAATACAAGTTGTATGAATGAACTATGATGCCCTTTGAGCTATGTAATGCTTTAGCCCCTTTCTATACTCTAATGAATGAGATATTCGAGCTATTTCTTGATACATTTGTAGTCGTCTCTCTTGATGATATCTTGGTATATAGCCGAAGCATGGAAAAGCATGTTATCCATCTATGACTAGTCCTTAAGAAACTATGGGAAAATTAATTGTGCATTAAGAAATAAAAGTGGGAATTCTACTAGACAAAGTTGAAGTTTCTTGGAAACCTTGCGGGATGTTAACAAATTAAGCCAAATTCTAGAAAAATTCAATGTTGTATGCTAATGGATTGCTCCCACTAATGTCCATGAGGTTTGATAGTTTATGGGATAAGCTAGCTTCCATTGTAGATTTATCTAAATTTCTTTAGGTGTTGCTACTCCCATTACCAATATGCAAATGAAATAAGTCCCATGGCAATAGGACTCAAACTATCAGTAGGCCTTTGATAAAATCAAAGATACATTAACCTCCCATCTTGTATTGGTTTTGCCAAATTTCTTAAAACCTTTTAAGATCCATATTGATGCTAGTGAGGATACTATCAGTGGCATGTTGCTATATGAGGGTCATCATGTTGCTTATGAGTCTTGAAACCTAAATCAAATAGAGTGTAGATGGCTTCTCCATGAGAAAGAAACATTTTCCATTTTTCATTGCTTAAGATTAGGGAGGCATTACATGCCAAGAAGTCATGTCCATGTAAAGACCAATAATTTGGCTGCCAACTATCTACTGAATCAAACTAAGCTCAGGCTCAAACAAGCATAATGATTGATCATGATCTTTGAATTTGATTTGTAGCTAACCTACTAGCTTAAAAAGGAGAATGTGATGGTGGATGCATTAATTCACCATAATCAACCTACCTCCCAGCTCTTCTATATCACTGGGTCACAAACCTCACACATACAGTGTGATAAGATTCCATTAGCCAAAATTTAAGATGTTTTAAAAAGGGACCCTTAGGTCATTAATATTGTGAAATTGATAAAGAGAGGATGAGCACCACAATTCAAAATGAGAGATGGACTAATTTGGTTTTGGGATAGCTGAATTTGTGTTCTAGATTGGGATGGCCTTTGCAGGAAGATTATTCAATAATGCCATCATACGCAATGGGCTAGGAACCTTGGACAACAAAGAATATTGGCACTAATTGAGAGATATTTTTTTTGGCTGAATATTTATCAAGATGTGATTACCTATGTCCAAAAGTGCCTAGTGTTCGAATAAGAAAAAAGTTCTACAGAGCATCCCGGTGAACTCCTCCTTCCTGCAGAATTCCCACCATTGCCATCAACTATAGTACCAATGAACTTCATCATAGGCCTACAAAATATTTAGGGTCTAAGTAGTACCATTGTGATAGTGGACAAATTTTCTAAGTTCACCATATTTATTCCTTGTTCATCCCAATGTTTAACTTAGGGAATTATGAAATATTACTTTGATAGGATGGTTAGCTATTTTTGGCTACTTATGAGCATAGTATCAAATTGTGATCCTAGATTTACAAGTGCCTTATGGCAAGCCTTGTTTGGAATGATGAAAAACACCATTAAATTATTGATAATATTTCATCTACAAACATACAAACAAATAGAGTGAATGAATCATGTACTTAAGGAGTACCTTCAACACTATGTTTGTAGTGATTAGAAGAACTAGCCTATTCTATTAAGGATTGCCTAGTTGAGCTACAACATCTAGAATTCTTTAGCCACTGGGGTTTTCTCCTATAAAACTACTAATGAGAAGGTATCCCATTACTCCACATATGGTCTCTCCCTCTTTACAGGGACAACATCCCTTTGTGAATGAGTTCTTAAAGGTGTGGTTTGAAAATACGTAGACTAGAAACTCTAGCCCTATGAATTTAAAGTGGAAAATTGGGTTCTTCTAAAATTGGACCCTCGCCAATTTAAATCGAAACAAGGAACTACATCCAAATTAATGAGACAATATGATGGTCCCTTCTGGATCATCAATAATATTAACCCTGCAACACATAATCTTTAGCTACTTATCAATATGGACTAAGTCCATCGATTTTTTGATGTTAGCATGCTAAATCTATTACCTCATGGGTTCCCTTATTCTGAAAGAAGCCTCACAATCTAAGAATGACCTTGTATACAACCTATACAAGGGAAGATAGTTGATTGCATTTGAAACTTCAAGACTATTGGGCATGGTCCTAAAATGAAAGTGGAATTTCTTATCTACTAGAAACATCGTCCAAACTCAAATGATAGTTGGGAATTACTAGAGTGTTTGAGGTACTAAGAACACTTAATCCTAAACTTCTATTAGGATCAAGTAATCAATCTCTGATCATGGCTTCTTTGATTATGGAAAAAAATCATTCTACAAAAAAAATTCCAAAAAGATGAGGACTAAATAGACTAGTAGAGGAGAGACATGTGTTGACTCACAGGATCTAAGGATGAGTTCTTGTGAAAGTCTACCTCAAGTAGGGGGGATGCCTAGAGTTTTTCAAGCAACTTTATAAGCAATGGGGATTAAGTTTCACATAGGTAGAACACTATATGGATCTTGAGACCCTTAGAACTTTGGGTATGAGTGAGTTAATGGATGTCTTGAACTCATAAATCTCTTAGGTTGGTGAATTCTATTATGTCACTATAGCAAGCCACTAGGAGCCCTTCTATAGTCCTACATCTCAAGTAGGGTGTGGAAGGGTGGATATACCAAGTCTTGGATGGTATTGTTTCTAACTTGGGTGTCAAATGCTATGATGAGTCTAGATCTTAGGAAGATGATTGAGTTCAACAATAAGATTTAAGGTCTTAGATCCTAGCAATTGAACTTTCCAAAACCTAACATCCTTTCGGATTAGACTTTGAATAACATGAGTTTACTTCTCCCAAATTGATGAAATGCTTCTTCGGTATTTGTGTAGTTGCCTCATGGGTTACCTAGGATATGCTCCAAGGCTGTTGCTCATTTTTAAGTAAGAAAGGATTGTGAAAGAAGTACCATGATTAATAGTGGCTAATGAAACACATTTTTTCATCAACTCCAATGTCGAGTATCTAATGTTGGAGCCTCAACATCAGATATCTGATGTTAGGATTAGGATGCGATGTCAGGTATTCGATGTCATAGGGTATGGATCAACCTATAAATATAGCACTTGGGCACATGGCTTGGTGATGAATCGTGGTTTGTTAGGTGCTGATATCAAATCCTTGATATCAAACCCTTGACATTTGACCCTTGATATCAAATCCTTGACATCAGACCCTTGATATTGGACCCTCAATATCACATGATCGATATCGGGTGCTTGATATCTCAGCCTGGATATGATATCATATACACGATATCATGATTCCTCTGTTGGCCTATAAATATAGCACTCAGATGCATAGGAAGGGGGGAGTTAGTTAGTGTAAGAATAGAGTCTTTTTGTCATTATTTAGTTAATTTCAATTCTTTTCCTAGTGAATGCCCACAATGTAATCACTGGAATTGTACAAAACCTTTATTTGAGTGTGATGTACTTGGACACGCATATGACCAATGATGAGTTATCATTTTTTTGGCTGCGATATTGCATGCGTGAAATTGTGTACACAATATTGTAGCCTATCTCCTCATTTATAAATAAGAGGTAGATAGATGAGGTACAGGGAACTTAGTTTTAGATTTTCTTTTAAGTGTTAATTTTAAGTAGTTCTTCTCTCACCCTTCTCTACCAGTGCATGCCCACAGTGTGGTGATTGTAATTGTATGGCATCCTTATTCGAGTGTGACGTACTTGGACACGCACATGACTAATAATAAAGATCAAGATTACTTCATCACTGCAGCATCCACTTAGCTAAATTATTTATTTCAGTATTATTTACTACTTTCTTAGTTAATATCTCTTCACCCTAAACTCTTGTTAAACATGGAATGAGTACGACTTGATCATAAGCATTTAAGTGTGACTACTTGGTAACCCAGTAGCGTACCTAGGATCTGTGCTTGGTAATCCCAATGGTAGTCATGCACGAGGTCCAAGATGTGTACGAATGATTGAGAAATAGATGCTCATCACACTTAGTCTAGCTTAGATTCTCTATCACTCTCTCTCTCTCTTAGCTTAGTTACTATGATTTCCCATTATATACAGGAGTAGCGTTAGTATAGGAACACATCATACACCTCACTCTAAACTAAACCATACGTGAAAAAGTTAACACTAGTCCAGATGGGAAGATAGCGAACTGTGACCTAAGAATAACTATTTAAATACCACAACTAGTCCATCTATGGAGTTTGACCAGATCATGCGTGAAATGCTTGTATTTGTATGGTTGAGTGTAGGGGTACCTCACCACTCATCAACGAGCAATAAAGATCAAGATTACTCCATCATTGCAGCATTCACTTAGTTTTAATTATTTAATTTCTATTGTTTATTATTTTCTTAATTAATATTTCTTTACTTTCATTTATTATTCCTATTGTTAAATGAAAAATGCGTACGACTTAATCACGAACATTTAAGTATAACTACTTGGTAACCTAGTAGCACATCTAGGAGCGCTCAAGTAATATGCACTTGGTAATTCTAGAAGTAGTACACAAGGTCCAAGATGTGCATGGATGATTAAGGACATATGCTTACTTAAGCTAGTTTATACTTCATTCCCTCTTGCTTATTAGTTTAATTAAGATTATTTTCCATTGTCTCTAGGAGTAGCCTAGTGTTAGAAATCATATCATACAACGCACTCTAGACTAAACCATACGTGACAAAGAAAATACTAGTCTAGGTGGGGAGATAGTGAACTATGATCAATGTGTAACTATCTAGATACCACAACTAGTCCATCTGTGGAGTTCAACCAGATCATGTGTACATGCTCGTATTCATATGGTTGAGTGTAGGGGTACCTAGCCACTTATCATTGGCACCATTGCCAGGGATGGTGATAGTTATTTAAATTAGTTATATCATCCAAGATCACTATAAAGAAGCATTAACTATATATATTTTAGAAAGAAATTAATTGCTAATAAGTCAGACACAATTCACAACAATGTCTCTCTCACAAGACTATGACAATGCAATAACTAGTGAGGTAATTCATTAGAGAACCAAAAAACTATACGATGATGAAGACGAAGTTAGGAGTACTCAACCTTATGCAAGGGTCTCCTATGATCATGAGCACCCCAATGGCACTCAAGGACTCTTGCCATTCAACTCTAGTACCTCTAGTGATTATGGGACATTCCATAGAATGAGGGAACCCATAAGGCCTAGGACCTTCTCAATAATTAACAACAATTTATCTAGGGATGATTGGGAGACTTACAAAATTCATGACGAGTCTTCTAGTTCTTTCTGTTCCTCTACTCCTTTAGCGTCAAGTCATGACATGGATGACTGTCTTTCAAGGGGTTGACATAGAAATAAAAATTGAGCCCACGGGCAACGTCAGAAATGCCAACATGAACAAAGACAACATCATTCCAACTTGTAAATTCATAACCTACCTAGTGACGATGAACCCTTGCTGGCCACTAAGAGCCTAATGCATACACAAGAGGTTGTTCAAATATCTCGCACACATTACAAGGAAAGTCATCTACCTAGGCTTGATTTAAATAACTTTCCCAAGTTTTTAGGAGGCTATGATTTAGATTTGAAACATCATTTACAAGCCATCTATAATGCATGTGCATGGAACAACATTGATAATGGATCGCAAAAACTTAAACTTTTTCCTATAACACTTGTTGGCCAAGAAAAAGTATGGTATAGGTCCATAAAACCAAAATCAATTTGACGTTGGTCAACAATGGTAGAACTCTTCACTAATAGGTAGCAAACATATGCAATAGTGTCAGCCTTGAGGAGACAAATCCAAGAGTTGAAATAAGGGCAACATGAACCCTTGGACATGGCCTTAGAAAGATACTATTCATTATTGAACAATTGCCTAGGTCATGGGTTTTCCAAGGAAAGGCTAATTTATCACATCATGGATGGGCTTCGTAATGAAATAAGGGAGACCCTAGGGATGTATGCCCTAGGTCAAATTTATGAGCTATGAACCCACCAATTCTAAGAGCTTATTAAGTAGTTAGCAAAAGATGAAGGAGAAATAGCTAAATGGAAGAGTGTTGAAAGATTTCAATAGGACCAAAATCTCAAAGTAGCAAAGGTCCATGATCATAAAGAGGAGAAATCAACTCACCTTGAGGGGGTGAAACCACTTCTATATTTTCCAATACTAAAATCACTAGATGGAATTGAGGTAAAGATTAATAAGATGATGGAATGGATACATGAAAAATGTCGAGAATATGCCAATATTATTAGAGGTGGAACTATGCCAAATCAAGAAATAGAATAGGACACCATGCAACAATCAAAATGAAGGGTTGAAGAAAACATAAATAGAAGCTCAATTGCTAATCATACATATCAATGTAATGTTTTTCTATATGAACACCACAGAGCTCAATGCCCAATCTTATCACATCTACATGAGCATTGGGAAGGAATGTTGCATCCAGATTTCGTACAGAAATATCAGGCTCAACCATAGTGGAAAAAATCCTAGTTGTGGGGGATGCCACCATCATATTGGTGACACCCTTCATACCACCCAAACCCAAGTTCTTACTATGTTCAACATCCTATTTCCCTGACTAGGTTAACACCTTCTATTTTACCACACCATTATCATTCTCCTGAGTACTATCAACCCATGTCCTCTCCAATAAGACCATCACCTCATGTTCCTTACACTTCTCCTCACCCTCAATATTCTCATCATTCACCTCCTTATACATCACTACCAGTTGTGCCAAAAGGTTTTGTACCACAACACCAACCCACGAAAATTACTTGTGCTACTATGGTCAACTGTAGTGGAGGTCCTCCACAATGTCCAAAGCATCCTTTCTTTAATCACAACCAAAGAAAGAGATAGCATGCTTCCGAAACCACTGAAACCTCCAACCCAACGCAAGTTCAATGCTATGAAGCATCTGCCTCCTTGAACTTAGTGCCTCCTATTACCTTAGAAAGTACACCAATCAATGCTCCAACAACCATGCATCCCAATGAATATAACCACATTGGGAGACATGTCGATCCTTGCATACCATCTTACGGTCACAGGTGCCATAGTGGGTCAACTCCTTATCACATGACTACATCTTATAATTTTCCCCACTATGGTTACTTTAATCAAGTGTGTGAACCCTAATTTGGCTGCATTCTAACCACCACATCAAAGGACACCTAGTGTTTTGGATATGATCAGACTCCAATATTTCCAACATGCATGGATCCAAAATTTTCATTTATTAATTCTCACCATGCTCAAAGGTTTAGTCATGAGGGATGCCCCCATTCTAACAAGTAGAATTAGTAAATTGTTTTCCTTTTCTTTGATTTTACAATTTTTTTTCTAGTTTTTCATTTACAATCTATTTTTTTTATCTTTTTGAGGGTAATCTCATTAGTAAATAAAATACTCATGTGACTCATCGGTTGAGGTGTTGTTCTATGTTATCAAGTCTCAGGTAATTAATTATTTGGATAGTGAGCCCACAACATCCACCCACCCATTCTATTAATAAGAGGTTCTACTTTGGGTATGGTGATATTCTTGTCATCATTAAAAATTAGAGTAATTTTGTGCTCATTATGCACAGAGTGAAGAATGATGGACTAAGAAGGAATAGCTAGGGTGTGACATCAAGGGGACTTGTGGATTCTTTTTGGTGACATTTGTAGGTGCTATCATGTAGCTTGGTTGTACTAAGATCCTTTTAGATCTAATAAAAAATGGAAGTAATATTAATCAAGGAACTCAATAAAGAATCTCAATGGTGTTTTTGGGGTCCCACTAGAAAGACATGCACCCATGCCTAAGCTTAGCAACTTCTCTAGTTCATTGTTGGAAAGAAAAAATTGCCAAAGTGGCTAGAAAAGAAAAGAAAAAAAAACATGCCAATATGCAATTCCAAAACACTCCTACTTTGGACAAAATGCCAAGTGATCGTATTCCTTGCTATCATGGTACTTTTATGATTGTCCATCATTGGATGAAATAATGTGATGTCACTGATCAAAGGAATGGACTTGGTCTTAATTTTCAAGAACTTTTCTAATGGCACATTGATCATGCCCTACACTTAAGATTCATTATGCCCTTGGTCAGTTACGTCATTTCTTGATCTCTACAATCCCTTCTACGATTTGCCTCATCTCATTGTTCATGTATTTTTGACTTGTGTCTTGTGTAGCACTGAATTCATACCTCATCACAGTGGTATCTACATGTGTGTGTTTTGTGGAACTAGTGTGGATTTCATTTAACCCTTTTAGTGCCTAAAAAAATTTTTAGGTGTATTTAAATAAGGGCATCATAGGTAGGAACCTACTTTGGGGAGGACCCACTTGCGTATCTTTTGTAATTTGCACTTTTCACACATCACCACATCATTTTATACCCTCCGAGTACTTCATTGCCAAATCTACTTTTTCCTTTGTCATCATTTTATCAAATGTTCTTCAAAACCTTTACATTTCCTTTTATGTTTCACCTAAACAAATTAGGTTTAACATTAAAATTTTAGGGCAAATTCCTTGAAAAAACATTTTTCTAACTCTAAAATCACACTAATCAAAGAATTCAACATTTATTAAAGACAATGAGTAAGGTATTAAATAATTGAACTTATTTAAATAACCTTACTAACAATTTATCTTTGTGTGATTATAGATGGCTCCTAAAAGAGGGAAATAAGGAGGACCTTCTCAACGTATAACTGAACACCTAGGGGGAGGCAAAGGCCAAGGACCTCATGTAGAACATGCAAAGTAGGAGGCACAATCATTCAACATCCATCAAGGAACTTTTTTCACTACACAATCTAGCCAAACAAAAGGTGGAGAGGTTAGAGCCCAAGCCTACGAAGAGGAATGACGACTACTTGTGGCATGGCATGTCAAAGCCAATCAAGTGTTCCCATAGTTGTCATGCCCATGGGGAGTGTCAACTCCATCAAACATTGAAACATCAACATGAACAACTCTAATCCTCAAATAGAAGAGGAGAAACATCAAGCATTTCTTCAACGGTATCAATCTCAGAAGCCTAGAGCATAGGACAAAGGAAAGGCACCCATGGAGGAGCCACCACCATCAAGAACCCCATAAGTTCCACAAGTTTTTCCTTTTGTGTCTATGTCCAAATTTTGTTAGTCCCACATTGTGGCATGAAATAGTCCATGGTCATTCAATAATCTCATACCTATCCCCTATTTGTAATTGAATGAACTTGTTCCTCACTTTCTTTGACTTGAGGACAAGTTGTTATTTAGTCGTGGGGGTATGATGAATCATGGTTTGTGACGTGCTGATATCAGACCCATGATATTGAACCCTTGATATCAAACCCTTGACATCAGACCCCCAATATCAGACCCTCAATATCAGGTACCCAATATCTTAGCCTAGATACAATATCATATACAGGATATTGTGATTCTTGTGTTGGCCTATAAATATAGCACTCTAGCACATGAGAAGGGGGAAGTCAGTTAGTGTAAGAATAGAGTCTTTTTTTCATTATTTAGTTAATTTCAATTCTTTCCCTAGTGCATGCCCATAGTGTGATGATTGTAATTGTATGGAACCTTTATTCAAGTGTGATGTACTTGGACATGCACATGATTGACAATAAAGATTGAGATTACTCCATCATTGCAGCATTCACTTAGTTTTAATTGTTTAATTGTTATTTTTGTTTATTTTTTTCTTAATTAATATTTCTTTACCATCATTTATTATTTTTTTTGTTAAATGTGGAATGAGTACGACTTAATCACGAACATTAAGTGTAACTACTTGGTAACCCAATAGTACATCTAGAAGCACTCAAGTAATATGTGCTTGGTAGTCCCAGAAGTAGTACATGAGGTCCAAGATGTCCATATATGATTAAGGACGAATGCTCATCACACTTGAGCTAAACTAGACTTCATTCCCTCTTAGTCATTAGTTTAATTAAGATTATTTTCCATTGTCTCTAGGAGTAGGCTAGTGTTAGAAATCATATCATACACCTCAGTCTAGACTAAACCATACGTGACAAAGCAAATACTAGTCCAGCTGGAAAGATAGCGAACTTCGATCAACATGTAACTATCTCGATACCACAACTAGTCCATCTATGAAGTTCAACTAGATTGTGTGTACATGCTAGTATTCATATGGTTGAGTGTAGGGATACCTAGCCACTCATCACTTGGGCAATAGTTTTTCATTAGTTTTTCATAGTTTTGTCAATAGAGTAGCCAAATTTTTGCAATTTTATTTCATAATCTTATAGAAGAGTTAGTGAATGCCCACAAAGTGGATCTAAGAAAATTGTATGGAGTCTTATTCAAGTGGCAATGTACCTAGACATATTCCATGAATGGCAATAAGATCAAGATTGATTCTTATTCATTGTAGCACTTTAACTTAGATTAGATTTACTTTCAATGCAATTTTATTTTCATATACTTAGTTAATATTTACATTTTAATGCATGTTCATTAATTAAGCACATAAGTACAATCACTTTGAGCATGCGTATGACTCTTGGTAATCCTAGCAATGCTTAATGTTTGGTAATCTTGCAGTGTTATATGTGTTTAGGATGTGCATGGGAAGTGGGATCGGATACTTATGTTAGGGTAGTTAATTATTTATTAGCAATTAGATTAGTTGAATTAATTATAAATTAAGTTTCAACCTTTTTAATTCAACTACCACTCATATTATTATTAGCAATTAGATTAGTTAATTATAAATCGTAGAACAATAAAATATAAAATAATAAAAATCATATGTCTCACTCTGGACTAAACCATACATGATAAAGCTACCACTAGTCCAAGTGGAAAGACAACAAACTACGATCAAGGCATAGCAATCTAGATGCCACAATTAGTCCCATCCATGGAATTTAACTAGATCATGTGTGAACTCTTATGAATCATATGGTTGGACGTAGGGATACCTCACTGCTCATTATTGACACCATTGCTAGGGATGGTGCAAGTTATTTAGATTAGTTATATTATACATGATCACTGTATAAGGGATTAATGATATATCTTTTAGAAACTATTAGCTCACACACACCATAAACCAATAACAATGTCTCTTTTACATGGAAGTGACAATGCATTGTATAGTGAAGACATTCATTAGAGAACTGATGAGATGTACAATGAAGAAAATTGGAGTGACCAACCTTATGAAAGGGTTTCTTATGATCATGACCACCCTGACGACACTCAAAGACTACATTCACCTAAGGCAGGAAATCCTAGAGGAGATAACATAGGTCCTAAATTAGGGAAGGCATCCAAGCCTAAGACCTCCTCAAAACCTAGAAATGATAAATCAAAGGACCCCAAAGAACAGCATAAAATCCATGGCTATTTTGCCAAAGCCTCATCTTCCTCTCCCCCTTCAACATCTAGTTCTAATGAAGATGCACCTAGGTATGAAGATAAAGTTCCAATAAAGTGTTGGACTAAAAATTGAATTCGAACCCATGGGAAAAGTCAAACACATCATCATGAACATAGAAAACATTCTCATGATCAAAAAAATGGAGATAGAAATTTCTCTCACAACCTATTTGATGATGATGAACCTTGTTAGCCACTAAGAGCCTAATGTAGATCATAGAGGCCATTAAGATATCTCATAGGCATCACAAAATGAGTCACCTACCCATTCTTGATATGAAAAACATTCCTAAATTTGAGTGAGGCTACAATTCATATTCGCAACATCATTTCCAAGCCTTCCATGTTGCTTGCACTTTGTACAACATTGAAACTAGGTGGAAAAAGCTTAAGATCTTTCGTAGGATACTAATTGATAGAGCCAAAGTGTGGTATAGGTCATTGAGACCAAATTTAATCTAATGATGGTCCACAATGTTGAAGCTTTTCAATGAGAAATACCAAACTTATGCAAGAGTGTCTAACTTAAGGAGACAGATCCAAGAGTAAAAGCAAGAACAACATGAACCCTTCAACATGGCCTTAGATAGATATTATGCCTTACTGAATAGATTCCTAGGCCATGTTTTCTCCAAGGAGAGGCAAATTTTCCCCAGGGCAATGTATGCCCATTACAAGGGAGACACTTGGAATGTATGCCCCAGGGCAACTATACAAGCTCCAAGCCCATTAGATTTGAGAACTAATCAAGTGTGTGGAAAAAGAAGAAGGAGAGATATGCAAATGGGAGAATGTCAAGAAATATCAATGTGACTCAACTCTTCAATAGAAGGAGGTCCAGATCTATGGTAAGGAGAATGAAACCACTTTTGATAAGGTTATCCCGCAATAAACCATGCTAATACAAAAGTCTATTAATGTACTTGAAAAAAAGTTTAATAAGATGACCAAATGGGTATATGAAAATGTTATAACTCTCATTAAGATGGTTGAGGAGAAGATCATGCAAAACAAGCCAAGCAATCACACTAAACAAAGGATACAAAACCAAGAAATAGCTATGAACACTTTTTGACAAACACAAAACATGATTGAAGAAAGTAAGGCTATAGACTCAAGCACAAATGGAGATAATGGATGTGAAATCTACATATATGACCATCTGAAGGGCCATTGCCCAATCTTGTTACATCTATACGAGTATTGGGTAGGTGCCTTAAATCTAAAGTTTGTGCAAAAACACATGCTTGGAAGATTACCTCTCCCACAAGGTAATTATAGACAATCCCACAACTGATCATTCCATCCTAAGGGGACTTATTACTAGCCTCAACATGGTCATCAACCATAGTGAAAACAACCACAGTCGTGGGGAAGGCAATCACTAGACCAACATTACCCTTACTGCTAGCCAAACCCATGTAAATATTATGTTTAACAATCTCTTTTCTTAACTAGTTCTACTCCCCTCTACCTCAAACTAGTACTATCACTCTCTCAAATATCAACATCTGACAACATCTTATATGAGGTCACCACCTCACACCTCTCATCCTTTGGCATATCCTCAATATCCTCATACTCACATGTCAAAGCTAGTAACACAAGAATGTTTGACATCACAATATCAACAAACAAATGTCACCTATGCTACAAATTTGCATAGATATGATGATACCAATGGGCCTCAATAGCAATGTAGGAAACGTCCCTTCTAGAGGAAAGGCCATAAGCTAAGGCAAACCATGCATGGTCTCACCACAACATCTAAGCCACCACAATGTCAATCTAGTGCAATGCCTTCCTTTTCACAACCAACATGCTCTGACCCTATGCAAAAGCCAACAACCATTACCACTCCAATACAAGACATAAACAATTAACCTATCACTGTGGAAAGACAACAGAATCCATGCATCACTACTAATAGTAAAGGGTGCAACTGTGGACCAAAAATTTAAAATATTAACACAACCCACAATAAAGCTAAGGAAAAAGTATGTGAACAAAGACTAGTCTATGTAGTAGCCACTAAACTAGAAGACACCCAATGGCTTAAAAATGAGATTTTAAGATTATTTCAAAGATGCATGGAGACAATAGATCTGCTTAATAGTTCTAGACTTAAGAAAATGAACCAAATAAAGAACTTAGATGTATATATCTTACAAAACTAATAAATATTTTTCACCTACTTTTTTGTTTATAGATTCTTTATTTTACATCTTCTTGTTTTCATGTTATTAATCTCTTCTAATTTTTTGTTTTACACCATCATTAGTACATTTGCTATTTCTTGAAAATTTTACACTTTCTTTTATATTTTTCTTCTGTTTTGGTGTGATTTTCGAATTCTTTGTTAATAAGTGCCAAGTACAGTGCTAAGGCATTGATTGAAGGTGGTGTGTACTATTTTTGTTATTTGATTATTGGTGTTTGGTTTCTAACTTTGAATTTCATTACAGATGATTAGGATATGGTTTATTTTTCATGCAATAAGCAGTGAGTCCATAGCATCCACCCATCCACAAACTCTATGGTTTTCCTTGTTTTGGAAATGTGAAGTTCCTTTTTCATTAATGAAAATTTAACAAACTTGTAACTTTGGTAGTTTTTGGAATTGGGAAGGATTCAAAGCTTTGAATAGGGTGTGACTTCAATGGGATTCAGTATTCTTTATGCCTTTCTGTTTACCTGGGTGCATGTGTGTTTTCATGGATTTCTTACCATTCCATGTTGACCAATAAAAGAAAGTTAAATAAGTCTTTGCATGGTGCGGTTCTCATAAAAAAATAATGGGAATTCAAAGCACAACTCTTAGATAAAATAAGTGCATACATCTTTGCATGGTGTGGTTTCCATTTCAAAAACAAATGATGGGAATTCAAAGCACACCCCTTAGACAAAAGAAATGGGCTATAAGCACTGGTTATGGAACTAGAAAGACATGTTACCCATGCTTGAAGGTTCCCTCTAGCTAAGGCCCTTCCTCACCTCCTACTTCTCTTTTCTTCTCTAATAAGGAATGGTGGTTGTTCTATGGGAGCACTCTTGTGTCTCAAGAGATGGACTAGTCTTAGAATGGCAATGCAAAGTCACTAAATGAGGTTGGTTTTGGTATGGAATAATGATGGATATTATTAAGTCATTTAACCATAAAATCCATAAGGGACTTCATGTGACCTTAATCAGGAACTCCATTCCACTCTCTCTCATCCATCTATGCTTTCCATGTCTCACCTCACTGCTAGTTTCATGTTCTTGTTCAATGTCCTAGTTTGCTATGTTGGAATTCTTAGGTAGTTTCTTTTGAGTTTCTGTACTTAACCTTCTGTAACCATTAATCATTCATGGAGCCCATGGGCTCTTTGGTTTGAAGTTATTCAAGGGCATAAAAGGCCTATGCCTACTTTGGGGAGGATCCACTTGTGTATCTTTTGGTTGGATTACTTAAGTTCTTTACCCTTAGACACTCTTACAATCAAATCCTTTTTTTTACCACATCAATGACATCCAGATGTGTACATCTTCATGACATTTTTAGTAAACTTTCCTTTTTTATTGTTATAAATTCTTACACACTCTTCAAATATTTTCTTGTGTTGAACTTTTTTAAATTTAGTGGACCTCTTATCTATTTTACCCTATTTGTCAGCCTTCCCACTAACACTCCTACAAGAATCAATCTACCACAATCACAACTTAGCCAAGTGTAACCATCGACAAGACAAGGCATTTGATATCTATGTGTTACACATTGTACACTAATTCCTGATTCTATTGTGATTGTAATGGAAAGCATGAATTGGAAGTGGGACTATCTTCACCAAGGATGATGCAGTAGTACCACATGACAAGGACCATTCATGATCGTTAGATCTTCTACCTTGTTCTTCAGCTACTAAGAGGTGTTCAATGTTAGTATTATCCAATCTCTTCTCATGAACACCCAATTTTGTAAAAATTATAACTTCATACACTTGGACACTTAAAGTATGTCTATTCCATCTAGTTATTTTATATGTCAGTCAATAATCCCATACCTTCTCAATATTTTGTAAGGAACTTGTTCCTCCTCTTCTACACTCGAGGATGTGTTTTTGTTCAATCATGGGTGAAACACCGTGAAAATTGTGAGTTGGCCTCAGGCAAAGATTCGCAATTCAGGCAAGGGCGCATGTCAGAATTCCAGAAGGGAGAATAAGACAGAGCAACACCAAGAGGCACGTAACATCAAGTCTTCGACTTCCTGTGCAGATTCCTAATCTTGCTATATTTTCTCTATTTATGCTATATCACGTGACGTAGCATAATGACGCTTAGCGTGATTCTGTTTAAACATAGTCCGGCATCAGAAGGCTAGTTACTTCAGCATGGGGAGAGGCTTGAGTAGCGTAATATGTGACTTCTCGTATATTTTGCTAAGTCTTTTGTTCAAGGCCAGGTTTACGCTCTGTTATGCATGACAGCGTAATGAGCTCCAAAACAGTCAAAGGCAAAGTCTAAGAAAGTGGAACAGATCAACCCTTTTCTCTTGATGTGCGGATTGCTCATCATACGCTCATTACGCAACGTAGCATATCACAGCGTATTGCATCGCCAAGCTAGACATCGTTTATGCTTCATTACACGCAGCTGCATAAGCGAGCATAAAATAGCTTGAATCCATTGTTTCCATGTTATGTTACGCTCATGCACGCAACGCAGCGCGAATGAGCATAATATAACCCAAAGTCAGTTGAAACATGCCCGACGCGCATCTGTTCTTCACATGCACAATACACAAATAAGCATATTGTGCGTAGTCACAAAGTTTGACACAAAAATGGTCAGGTCAACAGTACCCGAAACATTAGGAACACACGTCATCAGGGTTGCGCCTTTTCCATAGGACGTCGCAGCCTATAAATACACTAGTTGACAAAGATACAAGGGTTGGCAAATCAAAGAGGCAAGGACATTTTTTTGAGCACAGGAGCACTTATCACTTTGAGTAGAGACATAGAGAGTAGCACTTTGGCAATTGTTGAAAGCATCACCTTCCGGTAGAAACAGAGCACAGTTCGCTTTGAGCATCGGCAACAAGAGTAATTGTTCTTTTGGGGAAGACACAACTTTCTCCATCAGTGATCATTGGCAGTCCTAAATAGAGACTACCTAAGGAGAAAGAAGCAGATCAAAGATCGTGAGATCATCTTGCACGATTTTCAGACTCTATTGGTCAGAAATAGTTGATCGATAAACGTCAGAGCTTGACCTTCCTTGCATCCTAGCTTTGGCCCACGAGGTAGATCAGACTTCTATTTGGACAGTTTTCTTGTTGTTTTGTGCTTTCTTTACATCAAGTAATCGGGGTCTCCCCAGTGTAACATGATATACAAAATATACATTTTTCAAGTCAAAGCGTAGATCTTAAAACTACGCGTTTCTCTTGTGTTAGCCTCCTCTTATCGTGTTTAGCGTTATCATCGTTACAATTCATCTACGTCGTTTTTCCCTCATTTTGTGATTCCTCGAATCAAATCAATCCATGGAATATTTCATAATCTCCATCGTTTTACTGATTAGTAAGTTCCTGTCTGATCGACAAGACCGTTCAGGGCACCGTGGATTCGTTTTTTCAGCATAGCCCTCGCACGGATTCGTGGTTAAAACTGTGTACCCGGAATTTTGTTTGGTATTTTCCAGCTACCGACGTTTTCCATCGTTACAGTTTTCTGGTGCTAGAAGGAGGGCGTAGGCTTTGATCCAAATATTTTGGGTAGCCCTGTTAGCGATCCATACCCTAAACTGTAGACGTAATACCTCTAGGGAAGTTTACGGCAAATCATGTGGTGTAGATCGGTCGCAAGGACGATTTCTTTGGAATCCTACAGGGTAGAAAGCCTATTCGTGCTTTTGTTGCCAGCCATTTCTTACATCTGATTACCAATTATCATTAATCTCATTGCTTAATGGATTCCTTTTACATGACCACAACCACCATGGTCCCTGCCAATTTGGGTGCCACATCTGTGAACCCTATCACGGTCTCCAGACCAGCTCCTGGTGCAACAGGATCTCAAGGGCCATTGCGCCGATCATTGAGACTTTAGGGAAAAGAGCCCGTCTTCATGGTCATAACCCCTGAAGAATACAAATTTATCTATGTTAAGATCCAGGTGAAGCTGGCTCTTAGCCGAGCCAAGGTTGAAGCGAAATGAAACTTTGAGGTGATCCATCGAGGCGGCCATGATTTCAAACCAACAGCTTACAACATTATTCCCTTGACCGAACATCAATATGAACTTATCACACAGTTGGTCATGGCTAAGAGCCAAGCTACACAGGCTATGGTGGAACCCCAGAATGGGGAAGAAGAAGATGATGAGTTTGCGGCCCAGTCCGAACACTCATTCCACACTCTGAGCCCTCATACTTATGTTAATTCGTCATTCCCGCTCAATGGAGAGGCCGCCTCTCTTAACCCAGCCATGACCACGTAGATGCACATCCCTGCCCTTCCGTAGGACACCACACAGCCATCTGGGCTGCAAGTACAAATACCTCATAATAACGTGGGGGCAGTTTCATCACTGCGGGTACTTAGCATCCCAGTGGTGGTCCCGGTGACCACCGCGCCCCATTTCATCCCTCAGATACAACCTCACACCATATCAATAACTCGCCCAGCGTAGACTTTACCGCTCCTGCCCCCTCCAACTCAACAGATCACCACAGCTGTGTAGCCACAAACATACATCCAACAGCCTGTCGCAAGTCAGTGGACCAACCCTACAGCGTAACAAAACCATTCTGCGTTGTATGGTGTGCAACCCTCCGTTGCACCCGCAACGCAAGTTCCACAGGTGGTACTGCAGTATATCTATCCTTATCTTACGTAGCAGGCAGCGGCTAACCCCTCTTCGCAAACCAGTGGGTGGTGGTCTTCACAGGTCCCTCTACCTGCAGGGATCCCCGCCCCACAAGTAGCTAGCCAACCTCTCCCATCATTTCCATTTCCTAGCGCCGCCCTCCCAGTCCAATGTCCTATGCCTTCTGCATAGACACCTCCAACAACAGGTCTAGACCAGGCCTTCTAGCTTATACAGACTCTCACCGAGAAGGTTCGACGCCTCAAAGTTGCTGGTTCTGATACCATTCAGATCATGGACTTTTACCTGGATGATCCAATTAGTCCAACGGTCCCTATGCTATCGTTGCCACCAGGGATGTCCCTACCTCATTTTACCAAGTACAATGGGGAGGGAGATCCCAATGCTCACTTGGTCACATTTAGGTCTGAGTCCTTGTTGTTGCAATAGTGGCCACACACCATCATCTGAGTCTTTGCAGTGTCTCTAACAGGGAAAGCTTTGGATTGGTACCGAGCCCTCCCACGCTCTTCCATCTCAACCTTGGAAGAGCTGCTGACCCAATTTGTGACTCACTTCAAATACAACTTGAAATTGAAAGTCACATTGGATCAGCTCATGGGGGTGAAACAAGACCTGCTCGAGCCCGTCCAAAATTTCATACAGCGTTGGAATGCTACCTTGAATGAGATCCGCGAGCCGATCGCGGACTCACATCTGCTAGCTATATTCAAAGGAGCAGTCAACGAATTTATTAAGTCAAAGCTGTATTATCTTTCCCCCAAATCTCTACACCAGGCCTTTGCTCAAACTAGAAGCATCCAAGATGCTGCAGAGGCTAGCAAGGACCTGGCGTATGTTGTCTACAAAAATGCACACAACAAGAGCAAAGACAAAGGTAAAGCAGCGAAAACGACAGTAGCTACGATGACTGAGGGTACAAATACTAAGAACAAGAAGGCACCCACGGCACCTCCTGAAACCACGGCTCGTGCCGGCACCAGCCAAGACACAACTGCCCCTGAAGGGCCCCCCCAGCCAAAGCCAAACTTTGAGCGTAAGGATCATTCAAAATACGTGGACTTGCTTGTAAAACATTCTGAACTATTGAAACAACTATTAGGGGTAGGGCACATTCAACCTAAGAAGGTGTCTGAGGAAGCTCTGAAGCGTCACAGACGTCATTGTGAACTGCTGAAGAACCCTTCTTTAGCCTTACCTAACGAACCACCAGTTCCGAGATCTTTCAGGCTAGACCATTTCTGTGACTACCACTAGTTGTGTGGTCATGATACAGATTACTGCTCGGCGTTGAAAGACGACATTCGACGTATGCTGGATGATGGTTTACTCAAGTTAGACAGCAGCAACCCGACACATCCAGAAAACCAAACATTGCATGTATATAAGGACCCGTTGAACGCAAACGATGATCCTTATACAATCACTGTGGTGAGTACGGACAATGAGAGGAGGTAACCGCCAAAATAGCCTCTTGTTTTGCATGTGCCTGCCAGCTCACAAAGGGGGCCAGCCATGTCATCGGCAGCCAGTGGGGTCTCGAGGCCATCCTTCATCATACGGGCACCTTCTCGGATACACCCTCAGTCATGCAGCGACAGTCAAGCCGTGGCCTCATCCGCGCCCATGCCTAGGGCACCCTTCATTATCAGGGCACCAAAACCACAGGCTGCTCCTCTCATGCAGGGGCAGACCTCCAACCAAAAGCGTCAACCATCACCTCCCAAACGAAAGGGAGAGGACACATCAGTTAACGCAATGAAATACCATTTTACGCTTGGCTTCCCTAAGCCTAGGCCCCTGGCCTCTGTGCCTTCGCCTGTACCTCAGGGGTAGGATAAAGGTGCAGAAACGCAATCACCTTCTCTTGGCAAGAAAAAGAACAACCCCCCGACTGACATTGCCCTACCTCGGGAGATCCGTATCTTGGGCCGAATGGAAGAGGACAAGGGGGATAAACAACCTAGCCTAGAGAAGGACCTCCTCAACACATTTATGCAAGTTAAACAAGCTCTCAAACAAAAAAATAGAACCCTGAGCCTTTATGACCTACTTATGACGTTTTGAGAACACCGTGAGGCTATGGTTTGCATGCTGACATCCATATCAGTGAATGAAAGCTTGCCAGTGGAGGAGGAAGCAATACATGCTGTCATGTTTCCTTCCGAAGCTGAGCAACCTACGCCTACTTCACTGACCTTTCATGATGAGTCTATCAAAGATGATCTTGAGAAGGATCAGGTCACAACTGAACCTATGTTCATCACCATTCGGGTTGGTCAATACCGGATCCGGAGGGTACACGTGGATGATGGCGTAGCTACAAACGTCATCCCCTTTTCCATCGTGGATAGGTTGGGTCTGGTCAACCAGATCACTCCCACAGCGACGGCTTGCATAAAATCGTTCAACGGGGCACGGGTTCAAGTCAAGGGGACTGTGCGTATCGAGTTTGTGGTAGGGGATCAATTCCCAATAGAGGCCACATTCTTAGTCGTCGAGGAGATGCCGGGGTTCAACTTGATCTTAGGGAGGTCGTGGTTAGCCCAGCTGAGGGCAGTTTCATCATCAATACACCAAGAAATACACCTGCCCTATGCCAGAGGGGAGGTCATGATACGCAAAGATGAAATCACCCCACAGGACCATCAATAACATTGAAGAAGAGTGGGGTTCAGAGATAGAAAGGACTGATGATCAGACCCATCTCCAAATCCCTCAAAAAACTAATATCAATGACGACAGTCTCGCTTGGGCCAACCTGCCATTTTCGGATGGCAGCATAGAGGAGTCAAATCATAAGTCCCCCTGCCCTTACGTAACGCTGAACGTAAAGGCCATTAAGAGACAATTGCGTATTAATGATTGAACAATGGCTTTCGCGTGCGTCATCATATCTTAGCAAGTTATCACGGCTCATACTTAGCAGTTTTATTTCATGCATTTTTACATTACATTCATTTTTAGTTTTTACGCTTGTCATTTTTTCACGCTATTATATTTCTTGTACGCATGATATTCACGTTTTCTGATCACTTTAGCATAATTACGCAAAATTGTGTACCAGTCTCATTTACGCTTGCTGTATTACGCAGATGGCCCACAACGGCCTTAAACTAGCCATGGCCCGCAACGGCCTTAAACTAGCCATGGCCCGCAACGGCCTTAAACTAACCATGGCCCGCAACGGCCTTAAACTAGCCATGGCCTGCAATGGCCTTAAACTAGCTATGGCCCGCAACAGCCTTAAACTAGCCATGGCCCGCAACGGCCTTAAACTAGCTGTGGCCCGCAACGGCCTTAAACTAGTTATGCAGAATTGTGTACTATCATCATTTACACTTTCTCTACATAATTTAGATGGCCCGCAACGGTCTTAAACTAGCCACGACCCGCAATGGCCTTAAACTATTCCCTAGTTTACGCAGAATCATATGACGGCCCGCGATGGCCTTAAACTAGCCACTATATTCTATCATGATAACTTAGGCAAAATTCTTAACAAATTACGCTCATGCTTTACAGATAAAAGCAAACAAAAAATAAAATAATTGACACTTAAAACATCCACTAGGTCTTATAACACATCTTTTCAGTCATTCATAAAACAATACTTCACTCCACATTAATAAAACTACGCTTAAATCACAACTACGCATTTCCTCTACTACCACTGTCGCCAGTATCTCTTAAGTCCGGATCCAGCCCTAATGGATCGTCCTCTAGTGAGCCGTCATTTCTGGGAATTATTCTTTCACGAATAATTTCCTCTTCATGAGGTCCTCGTTCTGGCACCGGCTCCACGAGAGGATCCTCTTCATCGCTGCGTTCTTCCTCTTCCTCTACTTCTTCCTCTGCTTCTACTGCTTCCTCTGCTGACTCCTCAGTTGGCTCGTCTTCTCTATCCTCTTCTGGTACCTAGATACAAAAGAAAAAATCATATTAGCAAGGAAAACCTTGACAAAACAATCAGAGAATTTAGATTTAGTCATGCAGAAGCTTACTCGCGATGGCCCTGCTTCCGCAGCGAAGGGAAGCTTCTCCAGGCTAGCCCACAAGCGCTTCATAATCTCTTCCTCTATTAGATCTGGCCACACATCCTCTCCGAAGGTAGCTCTAGCCTTCACTTTCCCTTTCTCCATGCTAGTCCTACGAGGCGGGTCAGGGAAGAATGTAGGGATTGTAGTCTGGCCCCCAGGGAGAGTCATCTCCCTTTCCGGGGATGCACTTACAGTCACCTATTCTTCGAATTTCTTGAAAGCTTCTAATGCTCCGATGATATCTAGGAATACTTCCAGAGATTGGGCCTTAACGGCAGAATCGTGATAAAGTTTATGATAAGCGATGCTTTCTTGCTTATACAGATGTTTGTGGTCTTTCTCCTTTTGCCCCCACTTTTGCACACATGCACAATAATCCCTCCAATCCTGGCTTTTCTAAGCTAGGAGTTCTATCTGCATCCGCTGCTCTACCAATGCCCAACTAGTCTGTACACTATTTTTGATGGCGGTCCAATAACGGAAGTAGTCGACAACAGCGATACGCCAGTCTTCATCCCCTGTTGCCCGTGCCTGTAGGAAGTCGCACCATGATCTTAGGTCTCTGACCTCTTTGGTTAGAGACTCAACCCTCTGCTCTGACCTCTACAGCCTTTTCCAAAGGCCTTCATTGATGCCTTTACTCTCCCATAAGGAGTGTGTTGAGTGTAACGCACATTTACGCATTTCCTCATAAATGTGGTGTGGCACGGCTGCCCCATCAAATGGAGGCTCCACTGTGTCCAAATCAATGGGCTCCATGGGATCCCATCGGAGGTGAGCTCCTAACAGAAACAATCATCAATGTTGGTGACACATTACCACTATGCAATATCACAAACCTACTACAACCATAAGGTACCAGCTCCAGGTTTGACGCGCTCCAGGCGCTCGATCATGTCACTGACAATGCCTTCCATGAAGGCAAATTTGTCAGGGAAGTCTCTCCATGCTTTGTTCACAGCGACAGACATGGATACATCCTCTTCTCCTGTAGTGTAATCCAGTTAGAAACTTCATCTATTAACAGAATCCTGCAAACATGTTAACACACTCATTACCTCTACCGGTGACAGTGGCGACTTCGCCAACATCTTCCACCTCCTTTTCCTCTTCACGCACTTGAGTCTGTGCGTCGATGGTTCCAGTAGCTGGGACCTCCTCACACATCAGAGCCTGTGCATGGCTCATGCTAACCGCTGGGGTCTCTTCTTCCAAAATTGAGGCCCCTTCCCCATGACTTAGTACTACTGCCCCTGTCTCAGGAGTCAGCTCCTCTATAATTTTCACTGGTCATATCACAACACCTTAGTATATCATTCTAAACATTCTAAATAAACATTGCATAATATAGTTCCTTCACGCTTACCAGGCGGAGGCTTACTCCGCTGAACTTTGATCGCCATAGTTCGGCCTGCACCGCTCCCAGGCTCGGCAAAAGCCTTGGTTATACAAAGTCTTTTGCTCTGAGCTGCAGGTTCTACAATTTCCTCCACTAGACATTTTCCCCGTGAGGCATCGCCAGTGTACGTAGGCATTATCCCACCTATACTGTCGGGGCCTCGTAGCTGAGACGCTGCCAACCCTTTGGTCGTTATAGACAGTGACTCCCCGATCCCTTCCGGCGGATCCTGCCCACGGGTAGTACTGAGGATGTGGGTAATCCAAGGTCTAGATAGCTAGACTCAGTCTTGTTATACCCAGACCCCATTCCTTTGGACGACCAGAAACTCAGCAAAATGCTGAAGGCAAGCTATGAAGAAGGTGTAATGCACGTTGAAACGAGACTCAAGCTTCTTGCGAAGCTTGATCATCTCATTGCGCAGTCCCTTAGCAAAATGGCTTGCCTAATTGAACTAGGTCCGTTCCTCCAGAACCTCTTGCATAATATGGGTTTGTTCTATGGAAAATAACTTCCCTTGCGAGAGCGTTTTGGGGAAGGTCCAAGCCTGAAAAGGGGATAAATTGTCTTGGCGACGCCCATCTTGAATCTTTTGCAAGGAAACCCTTTAGCCTTCTTCAAGACCCTTACCCACTCCTCCAGCCACCTCTGGAAGTCGAGGCTCCTCTTCGCCTTCTCACTTATGGGAAGGCCGTCCGAGGGGATGACAAATAGGTCTACAAAGAGCTGAGCGTCAATGTTAAAGCTTACACGTACGTGATGTACGCACATTCAAAAATGCTCTGCCTTTTCGTTGAAGGAATTGACCAGGGTCAGCATTTCACTGGCGGGGACATCAGGAGTTGCAGCTAAAAATAGATGCATTAGCCCCGCTGCTCAAATCTTGGTGGTCACCGTGACTGGGGCCGCTGAGTGGCTGAGCCAGCGCTGTGTGTCCTTGATGTCGCTGTAGCGGAAGAGGACAGTGCTCGCCTCACGGCCGAAAATTGTAAGGGTAATCTCCCGGGATTCCCTGACTAAATAGCATAAAACACAAGTCAAACAAAAACCCTATTATGCAACGCTCACAATTTACAACTATACTATGCAATAATCGACTATACAACAGCCTTACTAGGTCCAAATGGCAAGGGAAATGACGGAAGGTTCCTCTGCACGTCCTCAACGGTAAGGGGCAGATCTAAGGTCCAGTTATCATGCAGCCACCCAAGTTTTTGGAAATTCCCAAAAGCCTCAGCATAGCGGGTGGGGTACTCACGCATGTCAAAGCCAATCTGCCCTATAACACCAGCGCGCACGTTGCTAGTTGAGGTAAATGCCATTATTGCCATTTCAGCCCATGATAACGTATCTCCGTTTCCAATTAACCTGTTGTCATGAATAAAAGACCTGTACCATACCACATAGGCTTATCTTACATTTTGCACATAGGCTTATCTTATACTTCACATCGATGATAGACATATAACAAAAAAAAATACAGTTGACAAAATTTGCTTGCCCGCCTGCGTAGTACACTGTGCCTTGTAGGTTCTGGAAATAGGTCGAGACATGGCGAGCCACGAACAACGTGTTATATGCATGATAACAACTAAACTGAGCCATTTCCTAGATCCAGTTTAAGCACCTTAAGCCTCGGGTGCTAAGTTCTCGGTCGTCGGGACGACCCGTATCGATGGCCTCATCTGTCAAGAAGGCCAGAATCCTTTGTGCAGAACCCGCCAGCAGGTGCTCTAAAATGGCACCGGCGATATCGCCGGACAAATTACACCACACAATGATGCTGTAGTTCCGCAGTAAGAACTGCAGAAACTCCAGTGCACCCTGTCGAAACCATATGGCCTTCCCTTGCAACCACGTTTGCGGGGGAGGGACATTAGGAACGATAGGGTTTATACAACACAAAACCCCGACAATATCCAAGACAATCAGAATAGGCTTTAGTGTAACGCTATATAGAAAACCCGAAACATAAATTAACGTCTAGATTTACATTTGTATCGTTAATACAGAAAACCTACAAACTACGCCTAGTTATCCAGGCCAAAATCACCCAAACCCTTGCAACAACGCAAGGTTCATCCCTGACAATGGCGGTAGACGCAACCCCATCAAACCGTCGCATTAACCCGAGGTCCATAATTTGAAATCCACATTCACGCAGAAGATACCATGAAAAGTAGACATTAAAAAAAACATAAGCATGTAAGGAATGACCTACCGGTTCAAAGGTGTAGGGTCACGAACATCGACCACTGCCTGCGAAACGTGCTCCAGATTTTCCTGCACCTCATCGATTTTGGCCAATTTTGCATTCTTCCTTTTCATTTTTGGTGCCATTGTAATAGCTTCAGAATTTTTCACCGTTTAGCACTTGAAAATCTTCGCAAAATCACACGCTCTAATTCTCTGCTCTTTCTTCTCTCGCTCAGCAATAGTTACGAATTCGAATTCACAATAGCCAATAGCACGTCCTCATCAAAAACCACTTACTTATATGCGAGGATCATCGACTTGATATTCAATTTCAGCGGGACTTTCCTAAAATGGAACCCAAAAATCAAGATATTAATGTGGCTGATATCACATGCGCCACTGTCGGAAATGACGTTAAACTACCACATCTTATCGCCTGTTAATCAGGTAGCATTAATTACAGCTTGTTTACAATATTCAAAATTCAGTTAGCCTTCCACGTTCGACGACATCACGTCACCTTTCTCCTAATCATTTACGCACTTGGCAGTTTTGCAGGGTAGACGGCAAATGGATGTAACATTTGCAGCACCTCTAACTTTGACAGGCCCATACGGGAGGGTAGTGAGGCAATTCGACCCTACACTAGTAGAAATCAACTCCTCTTTGAACGACGTAACCATAGCTACTTTGGAAGTGTCCCCAGAATGGCCAGAACAGTCGATGCGTACGCTAGACCTGGAGGCTGAAGACATAACCAAAGACCCCCTCAGTGAGGTTTCTATCGTTACGCATAAGGGTGAAGCCAAAATGCTTAAAGTCAGCTCTTTACTAGACCAAAAAACGCATGATGCTATAAAACAGGTCTTGCAAGACAACATCACAGTCTTTGCATGGTCATATGAGGATATGCCTAGACTAGATCTCAGGCTAATCCAGCATAACATAATCTTAGACCTGAAGATTAAAGCAATTAGGCAAAAGGTACGAAAAATCAAGCCAGAGATTGCGCTAGCCGTGCGTGATGAAATCATCAAATTGTATTAGGCTGGTTTCATTCGCGCAGTCGATTACTCGGATTGGGTATCTAACATTGTAGTCGTCCCAAAGAAGACCAGAAGCATACACATTTGCATAGAATTCTGGGATTTGAATAAGGCCACAATCAAGGATAAATTCCCACTTTTGAGTATCGACCAGCTAGTCGATACGACAGCTGGGCATGCGCTTCTATCCTTTATGGATGATTTTTCAGGCTAGAATCAGATTCGAATCAACCCAGAACATCAATTGACCATGACATTCATGATGCCCTGGGGCACCTTTTGCTACACTATGATGCCTTTTGGTCTAAAGAATGTCGGAGCAACGTATCAACGAGCCATGACATACATCTTTAGCAATTACCTCCTAGGAAGACTGAATGATTACGTAGACGATATAGTTGTTAAGTATTTAAAGTCTGAGGATCATTCAGGAGACCTGGAGTTAGTCCTTAAAAGATGATCTAAATACGAGCTCCGGATTAACCCAAAGAAGTGCGTATTCAGAGTCAAAACTGGATGCATGCTGGGATTTGTGGTGTCGAAAATCGGCATACGAGTTGACCCTGATAAGGTCAAAGCCATTGTCGAATTAACGCCTCCCACTAATCTCAAGCAATTACGCGAGTTACAGGGACATTTACAATTTATACACCGGTTCATCTCGAGATTAACCGACAAGCTACACCCTATGCAACACTTGCTGAGAAAGGGGGTTACTTTCGAATGGACCGACGATTGCCAACGTGCGTTTGACAGCTTAAAACGAGAACTGGAACATTTACTGACAGCTTTCCCACCACAAAGGGACTTACCATTTTACATTTACCTCGCAACTTTGGATGTAGCATTAGCAGCATTACTTTGTCAAAGGAGGGATGATGGGTTAGAAGTGCCCATCTACTACTTGATTCATGCTCTATGTGCATACGAAACGAGGTACAACGACATAGAGCATAATTTCCTGGCATTAGTTTTTACGCTTAAAAAGTGTAGGCATTATCTTTTCCGTAGAAAGGTCAACATCATCTGTAAAAACAACATTATTAGGGCCATTACACACAACCTATATGAGAGTAGTAAAATAGCTCGCTGGAAGGCTATCACGGCAGAATTCAATCTACACTATATTGGCCAATCATCTACGAAAGGCCGGGCAATAGCTGACCAGTTAATAACGTCACCAATTAACAATCAGGCGACTATAGAACTAGAGTTCCTTGATGAACATGTACATAGTTTAAGCCCTGTCTTGACAGGCCCCAAAGCAATGTTGTATTTCGATAGAGCTTCAACCGCTAGAGGTGGCAGTGCTACCACTGTTATTACGCTATCACCTAAGGATGTGCATCTCCACGCTTATCGCTTGACCTTCCCCTGTACGAACAATGTGACAGAGTACGAGGGGCTCCTCAGGGGATTACTAATCGCCAGTGAACTTGATGTTCGACACCTGGCGATTAGGGGTGATTCGATGCTTGTCATAAATTAGATCACAGGAGTCTACGCTTGCAAGGCTATACATTTGCAGCCCTACTGCGATAAGGCAATCTTCTGAGACGATTTGCGACCATCGATGCCCAACACGTGCCACGCACTGACAACACACTGGCCGATGCACTGGCCACCCTGGCTCTGAACGTGCCTTCACATCTATTTGACACCTACCCTACATTGATAACAGACTGCGTAGATCCTATCATTTAGATGGCGCAAATCTCTTCTCTTCTTGAGGGAAGCACACCTGAATGGTACAACGACATTAAAACTTACCTTTTACAGGGCGAGCTACTGTCTGAATTGACACACACGTAGAAAGATGCGATCTGCAAGCAGGCTAGGCAATACGTCATCATCGGATATAGCACTCTTTGTAGATGCTCTTTTGATAGCATTGACAAAAACCAAGCGCAGCATATAGTCGGCGAAGTTCACGAGGGACTGTGCGGCGGCCACGTAGCACCACGAGCTATGGCCTTAAAAATCCGTCGCTTAGGATACTACTGGCCATGCATGGAAAAAGATTGCCTGACAAAGGTTAAAACTTATGACACGTGTCAGCGTCACGCGAATCTTATACACGTGTCACCTACAGAATTACATACAACACAGATAACATGGCCATTTCAACAATGGGGACTAGACATTATAGGCCCCATCACGTTGAAATCTTCCACAGGTCATAGCTTCATCATTACCGCTACTAAGTATTTTACAAAGTGGATAGAGGCTATTCCCCTGTGAAAGATCACATCTCAGTAGATTTGCCATTTTATCCTGGACAATATAGTAACTAGATTTGCTCTCCCGATGACTATCGTGACCAACAATGGGCCACAGTTTAGTAGCACGGAAACCAAATCCTTCTGTGATAACTTGGGCATTAGACAATCTTTTTCCTCCCCCTATTACCCACAAGCGAATGGTCAAGCTGAAGCAACGAACAAAGTGATATCAATCTACTCAAGAAAATGCTCGACGACAACAAAAGACAGTGGCACGAATAGATCCTCTATGTGCTATGGGCATATCGTACTACATGTAGGATGGCTACGGGTAGTACGCCCTATAGCCTAGTTTATGGGTCTGAAGCAGTGCTGCCTCTTGAGTTGCAAATTCCTTCTCTGATAATGATCCTCTTCACAGTTATAAATGAGGCTCAACACACTGAATCTCGAATCGCGGATTTGGATTCAGTAAAAGAGAAGCGAATGCAGGCTCTTGACACGATTGAAAAGTATCAAGACAAATAGAGACAGAAGCATCGTCACAACCTTCAGTAGCGCCTGATCAAGAAAGAAGATCTATTTCTCAAGGCCGTGCACGAACCAGTAGGCAAGTTCTCTGCAAATTGGGAGGGCCCTTTCTTGGTGGTTGACGCGTACAACAACGGAGCATTCAAATTAGTAAACATCAATGGCAATGAATTACCAAACCCTGTAAATCATGTAAATTTGAAGCGATATTACATTTAGCAGCGTCTCTAGTGTGAACAATCAGGTATGGCAACAATCGTCTGCTACGATGCTAAACTGGCAACCACCGTCCACTACGACGTAAAACTGGCATTCCTTGCACGCGTCTGCCACGACGCTAAACTGGCACCGGTTGTCCCCCACGACACAAAATTGGCACAAGTAAGTAGTCGTCTACTGAGATGTAAAACTAGCATAGATATGTTCCTGGGTCATGACATGAAACTGACATCCATAGCACGGTCTGCTGAGACCATAAATCAGACACACCACCGTCCGCTATGAAGCAAAACTAGCACTTCTCAGTCTGCCCAGACTTTAAACTAGGACCATGGTCTACTGAGACTTAAAACTAGCAATGATAGTCTACCAGGACTTAAAACTGGGACTTACAGACTGCTGCCATGCAAATCAAGAGAGCGTGATCATCTCTGTATAGCTGCACAACAAATGAGGTGGGATACTGAGATAGTCCTAGCGTTGCCACCCCATCGACATCCTACTGATTCCTCGGATGAGCTGAGAGGCATCTGACTGATCCCTCGGAGATGCCGTTGCTATGCCCACTACAGCAGTGGTACCTCTAAGAGTTTAGTCTCGCCAACCGGAGCCCCGACAAAATCCTCGTCGACAACGACCTTGGGGACCTATGCTGATCCTCGCTATCAAACGCTGGCTTCACAGATTCATCTAGCTGGTTCTTTGCCTAACCAGTTAGGTGCACTGTGTTTGATGTCTTTTGGTGATGATGTGCTGGGCCAATCGTCAAGATTGACGGTTCCGGCCTCATGCTATAGCTCCTTCTTCACAGCTCGATCGCTCTATCTTGCACCAAATGGCGCTCGTTTCGACAACCTCGCCTCTTGTTCGCTTGAGCAATGATGTCCTCTATTTTCTTCTGTGGTTGCAGGTTACTTGCTTCAAGGGTGTGGTTCAAAGGTGCATCCATCTGAGCGGTGAAGAACAACAGTGTTTTGAGATGGCTGCTCAGGTTTGCCCATCCACTTAGAACTGCATGCCTATACCTCTCATAATCCTACCCTTAGCTCTTATTTCGTTTCATCCCTACCACCTGCTTCCCATATCCAAAAGCTACATACACAAACACTCATCTTTCACACTCGCAGTGCAATCAAGCCCATAACATGGTTAAGTGTTGTAGCAGAGATATCGCAGAAGTGATGCGCTGTGCTCCTTTTGCAAGCATTCCTGCTATAATCTGTGACAGAGAAATCTGAAGCTGATGCGCTACGCTCGACTGAAAGAATTCCTATTAACATAAGTGTGCGTACATTTCTGTGCGTTTAGTAAGCATATTCCACACTCCTACCATACTGACTCATTTTATGTCTTCCTTGAACCTGTTTCCTACTATGTCATTCTATTTCCCATTCCCTCCAGCTTTGCTCTTCCATGTTGACAGGGCAACACTTGAGTAGCCATGGATGGACGCTGTTCTTGCTTCTACTAATCCGATGTTTCGTATTCTTTGTCGACATCTTTGGGGCAAGCCCTCTAGCCGTCAACAAAGAGGGGCCATTGAAACACCGTGAAAATTGCAAGTTGGCCTTAGGCAAAGATTCACAATTTAGGCAAGGGAGCATGTCAGAATTCCAGAAGGGAGAATAAGACAGAGCAACACCAAGAGGTGCGTAACATCAAGTCTTCGACTTCCTGTGCAAATTCCTAATCTTACTATGTTTTCTCTGTTTAAGCTATATCATGCGACGTAGCGTAATGATGCTTAGCGTGATTCTGTTTAAACATAGTCCGGCATCAGAAGGCTAGTTACTTCAGCATGGGGAGAGGCTTGAGTAGCGTAATATGCGACTTCTCGTATATTTTGCTAAGTCTTTTGTTCAAGGCCAGGTTTACGCTCTGTTACGCATGGCAGCGTAATGAGCTCCAAAATAGTCAAAGGCAAAGTCTAAGAAAGTGCAACAGATCAACCCTTTTCTATTGGCATGCGGATTGCTCATCATACGCTCATTACACAACGTAGCGTATCATAGTGTATTGCATCGCCAAGCTAGACATCGTTTACGCTTCATTACACATGGCTGCGCAAGTGAGTGTAAAATAGCTTGAATCCATTGTTTCCATGTTATGCTATGCTCATGCACGCAACATAGCGCGAATGAGCATAATATAACCCAAAGATAGTTGAAACATGCCCGATGCGCATCTGTTCTTCACATGCACAATACGCAAATAAGTGAATTGTGCATAGTCACAAAGTTTGACACAAAAATGGTCAAGTCAACAGTACCCGAAACATTAGGGACACACGTCATCAGGGTTGCACCTTTTCCATAGGACGTCGCAGCCTATAAATACCCCAGTTGACAAAGATACAAGGGTTGGCAAATCAAAGAGGCAAGGAAATTTTTTTGAGCATAGGAGCACTTATCACTTTGAGCAGAGACAGAGAGAGCAGCACTCTGGCAATTGTTGACAGCATCACCTTCCGGCAGAAACAGAGCACAGTTCGCTTTGAGCATCGGCAACAAGAGTAATCGTTCTTTTGGGGAAGACACAACTTTCTCCATCAGCGATCATTGGCAGTCCTAAATAGAGACTACCTAAGGTGAAAGAAGCAGATCAAAGATCGTGAGATCATCTTGCACGGTTTGTAGGCTCTATTGGTCAAAAACAGTTGATTGATAGACGTCAAAGCTTGACCTTCCTTGCATCCCAGCTTTGGTCCACGAGGTAGATC
>MNCI01004263.1:47320-102887 GCA_015680685.1 Gnetum montanum | reverse complement strand
TTGTAGCACTTTGACTTAGAATAGAAATTAATCTTAATGTAATTTATTTTTTTACATAATTAGCTTAATATTTACTTGTCCTCATATATGAAATTCAATAAAATGAGCATGAATTATGATGAGTGGTGAGCATACCCTATGCCCAACCATATGAATCACTAGCATTCACTCAGCGATTCGGTTAAATTAAAAAGGCTAGGTTTCTAAGTACACTGGTTCTAGGAGGTGAAACTAACCATTGCAATTGTTGTCTTCTTAGTTCTACTTGTGAAGTGCAAGTGTATGGTTAAGTGTAACTAAGGCATATGATTTTTATCATTTTTATCGTTTATGGTTTAAGTCACCTAAAAATAAGAATGAAGAATAAAGCAATTAATTGCTTAGCTAATCTAATCTAATTACTAGCTAATATCTAACTAATCCTAATGTAAGCATCTATTTCCACTTGTTATACACATCCTGAACATATTATAATGCTACTGGGTTACCAAACATTAAGTGTTATTGGAATTACTAAGCATCAAGCATATGCTCAAAGTGATTGTACTTATGTGTTAATATTAAATTGATATGAATTGATTACTTAATTACTTAAAAAACATTATGGTAAATTGCATGAATATTAAATACATAAGAAATAATTAATCTAGTCCAAGTGTTGCAAGGTTTATCAAAACATATCATCTCTATTACTGTCCACATTGAAGTGCTTAGGTATAATAGTGCATGAACAAAGATTCGTATACTCTTTAACTCCTACTGCAAGCACTAAGAAAATATTCTAACTCTTAAATGAAAAAACTATAATTTCTTTGCTATAACTATGAAACGATTACCATAAATGTAGTGGGTAGGTGCACATTTATAGGAAAAAAATAGAATTCCTTGTTAATGCATCAAACCTTGCATTGATGGGATCACATTAATGATATCCTATGGATGTGACCCAATGAATGACTCATCATACCTCCATGATTGAATGAAAAATTTCCCTCAAGTTCCTTACAAAATTTGGGAAGGTATGGGATTATTGATTGACTATAGACACACAAAACAAACACAACAAAAATTGAGTGCCAAAGTATATGGTTTACAATCATTACAAAATTTCAATGTTTAGGATAACAAAATTGAACACCAAGAGAAAACTGACAAACAAAAATCCTCCAATGATGTGAAGAAAATGAAGAAGTTTAAATTGTCTTAGAAGATGTAGGCTCCTAAGGTTCTGAAGGAACTTCTTTTACTTCAGGTATAAGTAGTAATTGAGGCAATTGTTATGGTTGTCCTATAGCAGCTGCAATTTTTGGCGAAAGAAGGAAGCTGATCAATAGTGCCTTCATCTTCTCCTCCTTACTTTGGGGATCATTCAAGGTCCATGCGACTTCACCAAAGTGGACCTAAATGGGAATATCCCATGGACATGGCATTGCTGGGTGTTGGCACATTTAGCCATTGTATGGAACAGAGACATGAGATGGTTGAGATTTTCTGAAATATTACAATACAAATATTTGAAATGGCAAGATGTGATTGGGAAAGGTATTGGTTTCTATCATTTTTTTTAAATAAAGAAAAAGAAGAGAAGAGATGGAAATCACTATGGGGATTTCAATGAATTCTCCCGTAAAAAGATAAGCATAAACCTTAGCCCTATTCCAAAGGGGAGACGTTGATTTCTTTTGGGACACATCGCACAAATTAAACAGAAAATCAGAATTTTTCACCATGGTATGAGCGCAAGGTACCAAGGCATCGCGCCTCTGGGAAGACCGCAATATTCACCGGCATTTTTCAGGTCACGATTGAGGGCAACGGTGTAGCAGTGCAGACCACGACCGGAGGCAACGACGGAGAGGGCGACAGAGACATCAGCGCGACGTTATTCATGCAAAGAAAAGAAAAACGTGGCTGTGGCAGTCATCAAGAAACAGAGGAAAAGAAAGGGACAGACATCAGCATTTCGTTTTTTGTTGGGCAGCAAAACATAAGCAATGTTGACCGCCTCTGTGATAGGTGAACAGGGCCACAAAAACCCCCTCATGCATCACCAAACCCTGCTAGATTCTATGCTATTCTGAAACCCTCGTCGTTCTAAAAACAAAAAGAAGAAGCTTTGCCGTAGCAGGAGGAGCCCTAAGATTTGCACATCATCACAAACCGCGTGGTACAGATGGCACAATATTTTCGGGTAGTTGCAGGCCTGTGAATGCATTTCAAAAGGTGTTCTAGGCGGTAAAATAAACAACAACAAATCGGCAATCACCAGTTTATCCGCCCTAGAACCTGCAATCAAAAAAGATATAACCATGCTCGATGCTAATGCCTTTGATACGGTGACGTTTCCTAACACGACGGCTGAGCCTTCTCCTATGCCAGCAGTTGCTGGTAACGATTTTTGGTATGTTGAATTAGTTGCAGGTTCGGTGGCTTCGCCTTCGGGTTCGTCTTTCAGGTCATTCCGAATTTTAGCTACAATTATCGGGATGCAGAAAAAAAAAATTAACTACCACTACCACCTATAAGGTGGAGATTATATTATATTTCTATTACAAAACCGTAAAGCTTAGTGGCACTTAGAATTTAAAATTTAAAATAGATTAGATTAGGGATCTAAACAAAGTACATAATACAATACATATAGTGTGGAGCCCTGTTTTAGAAAAGCTTGCTTTAAAACATTATTATATATAAGTCATTACCTATTAAAAATTTTCCATATTGATTATCCCATTTAAAGTCACATTAAAGTTAGCATAAAATGCTCCTCATTTTATGTATACTTCCTAACTTCCTAAATCACATAATTTTCTCCTAGCTTATTGGACAAGTAATCCTCTGATTGGTTAGTCAAATTACTTAAGAGAGAAGATAGGAGAGATATTTTTGAGATATTTTTGGGATATTTTTCCTAGGAAGAGGAGAATCTCATTTTTTGGGAAGTCTTATACACCACTTAGAAGACTTGACATCTCATTTTGAAGAGGCAAAATTAAAAAGATATATATGTGTATGAAGTAAGTTTCCACTATAACTTGTATTCCTATGTATTTTAGAAATTATATTTTCTATAATATTGTAACTACCAAGGCCACTTGTCAACTTCTTTTTCTCTTTAGTGGTTGCAACCACCCAAAATTGTTGTAACTTACCTAACTTGTTGGGCAAGTAACCTCCTAACCTGTTGGGCAAGTAATCTCCTCATTGGTTGGCTAAGTTACTTGGGAGAAAAGTTAGGTGAGATATTTTTGAATATGTAACTTCCCTACCTACCTTTTAACCCTATAAAAAGGCTTCAGGGGTCAAGGAGAAAAGGGGGGGAGACATTGAATCATCATCACATTGGGGATCACTTCTCATATCATCATCACTTCTCACACTTGGGATCAAAGAAGATTTGTAAAGAAGATTTCTTGGAAGATGGCTTGCTAGAATAAAGATTTCAGCCTCTTTGTCATGGTCCTGTGAGTTATGCATTTCATTTTTTGTTTTGTTTAAATTGTTTAGCTAGTGGTTTAGATAGTATCATCCTTGGCAAGTAATTTTGGGATTTTTAGATTGCTCTTATTATTCTTGTTGCCCAATAGAAATTTCTATTAAAATTTTTCCATGGAAGCGCTTGTGTTTAAAAGCCTTGAGAGCATTTTAGTAGTAAATTTCATTATTGTGCAAGGTGTGGCAACTGCTATTGGGATTGTTGTAAGAGAGCCTCTGTTTGTAGTCATGCCGTTGAACAATTCAGTAGTCGAGAGAATTCAGAAAATCTTTGGTATTTTGATGGGACCAGAATAGCTTCTTTTTATCTTTAAAGTGAATTCCCATGGTATTTCAATTAGAAATTGTCAGGTCTTTTAAAGGTTCTGTTTGAATGCAATCGTTGACATCTATTATCTAGTCAAAATGGAGTCTCGTACGTGGTAGTTTACGCAGCAATTTTTGGTAGCATAATAGGATTGTCTTGAAGATATTGCTTGTTTGAGCCTTGGAAGTTTGAACAATTCGTAGATATTGAATTTGGGATAGCTTTATTGCGAAGTGTTTACTCGTGTCATTTTACCTTGTTTAAATATTTGAGGTCTACACAAATCTGCTTTCTTTTCTTTTCTGCTTATTTCCATCGAATCTTGCTCTATTTCTAGTTTTCTTGTGGAACTATCTCTTTCTCTGGGGAAAATTAGGAGTAGATTGCGGAGTTGTGCTCAAATGTTTTTGCAAAATTTTATTTGTTACAAGTAGGTATTATAAGGACCACGTAGACTAGGCAGTTGAACAAAATAGGAAATTTTCAAGAACTCACAGTACTTGGCAAAGTTGGCTTAATCTCTTTAAAGTAAGTCATTTGTAGTTCACACACAATGCAATTGTTACATTTTACACAACCACACGCCGCAACAACACATACACATACTCACATTAACTACTAAGTTTATTTGGAGGTATCTAGGCCTTGGTGTTACTAGAGACCAGCAGGCACCTAAATCCTGTTCAAGGACACTCGTTGGCGGTCGCGTCCCAAATGGTCGCCAACACTGGGAACAACTCCTTCACATTCATGAACTAGGTATCGAACTATTTATGTTCAATTTCAAACACTCTAAGTGCATTCTACAAAATTTGGTAGTCATTCATCCTTTTTTTTAGGTTCTTAATAGTTGATCTTTGCTTGATGAACTTTCCCTTAAGAACATTAAGTTTCATGTTTGTTGTCTCAAGCTTCTACTTGGTCTCCTTTGATGCTTGAACTTTGCCTCATACAACAGGTATGAGCTAACCACTTATTTTTCCAACTTTGACCATTGCCTTCCAATAATTACCATCACTAGGTTTGCATAGTGGAGATTGGCAAGCTTCATGTATTTAGTCATCTCCTCAATTTGCAACTCTTTTAGGTAGATTTCAACCTTGTTGTTTGCATTCAACCCATTAAAGATAGGCTACCATACATCGCCTCATTCTTTGCGTTGTTGGAGGGTGTCATTGACTTTTGTCTCTACTAATTGGATGTGATTTTCATTGATTTATTTCTACAATCCCATCTAATGCCTGTAGTGATTCTTCACTCTTTCAAACTTCAAGGCCTCATTCTTCTAGGAAATAATCACAATTGCATATTTTTGGCATAAGGCATGGACTTTCTCCATGGAGAGGTTGTGATTTTCTGCAGCCAATATCCTCAATTTTGTGTTCACCTTGGCTAGATACTCTTGTTATTGATTGAAAAATTCTATCATTTGTTGCTTCTATGCATCAACATTATGTAGGAAATAGTTTTCTACAGTCAGGATCTCATTCTCGCAATGAGTCTGAACCAAGTCCTTTTGAATGTTATGCATGGTGTCATTAGCTAAGGATTAGTCAAAGATCATTATCTCCTTGGCATTCTCAACCTCTTTGAGATACTTCTGAAGCTACTAGAAATCTTTATCTCTTGTGATCACTTAGTTGAGAAATGCAAGATTAGCAAGACAAGCTTTTAGATTGGCAACTTCCATAGCCAAGTGTTGGTTTCTAGCCTTGGCTACTTTAAATTAGTCCTCCATTTTGATGCGCTTTCCCCTTACTTCTAGTAGCTCTGATTGGATTGTAGTGATGGTATTTAGAAGGTGAAAGACATTTGGAATTAATTTCCTAGTTTCCACCAGTTGGTTTAGCAATTCTTCATGTTGGGTTATGCTTAATTTACCGCTAAGAGTTCTTGCAAACATCTACACATCTCTAAGTGTAAAAAAATCTAGTATAGATGTCGTAGGTGCATTGAGTGCTTTGAACACTTTGTTAGTAACCACTTTGGCCATTGTCTCTTGCCCATGGTGTTGCATCACCAAGATAGTTACCCTCTCACCCTCCTCCAGACACACTGAAAAGGTAGTGGCATTCCTAGAGATTTTTGGGAATTGCTACTATTGCAAGAAGGATACCATTACCTCTTGAGCACTTGGATTTGACCTTGCAGACACCTGCATTTATTAGGCTAAGAATATTAATGACCTAGCTTCAATCTAACTAATGGTTCAAGCCACTTTGTTGAGGTGGCTCATTGCTGGTTTGTACATAGATGGATCACCACCACTCATTTCTTCTTGTTTCTATTGCTATTGCAGGATCTACTCTTAGAGTTCATGCATGTGCTTAATGGAAACATAGATCTTCAATGTTGTTTTGTGAGTGGATGGTGGAGGTGATGGTTGCTACTCCTCTTGTTGGATCACTTTTGTAGGTACTTTGTCCTTCATCATTTTCATCCAAGAGGTGGTTGGCGCATGTCAGAAAGCAATGTTTGTGTAGCATGCTATGCCTCCCCTCTTGCATAATTTTCTAATGAGACATGAAAAGGGGAGTAGCTTCCTTCCACGTTCATTCTTTTTGAATGACTTCTCTATCTCATGATTGATTAGCTATGGAAGGTTAACCCAAAATATTTTTCTTAAAGTGGAACATGCATGGAAGAAGAAAGCTATGAATTTTCTTAGCATTACCATTGGATTGAGATGAAAGGTTGCAATCTTGAAGTACGCATGTTCCACTATGATGAGCACACCAAACTTCTTGTGATCAACTCCATAGCTCCACTACATCCATTCCTACTTGACAACAAGATTTTCCTATGTTATAATTTCTACAAGATTGACCCCAGTCTCAATTAACCAAAGGATCTCTAAAATTGCTTTTACCAAGTAGGACATAGAAATATTCTTGATTTTGACTTTTGAACATACTTGCTTGTTGTTCCAAAAGAGGTAGGTCTCTCCCATGTATCACTCCTTGCTGGAAGTGATAAGGGACCACATGGAAGAGTTCTACAATTAGATCTTGACTTTTAGAGGAGCAAACTCCAAGAAAAATCCAAAGTTTAACTATTAGAACATAGATTTCTAGACCTTCTTAGATTTGATTTAATTGAGGTAGAAAAGTATCAAGGTGACCTCAGGGCTTGGTTTTAGCCTTGGTGCCTCATCTTAGTGTGATTGTTCAGTTGTGGCTGCTACTTTGGGAATTTGTTTGACAAATTCTTGTTAGGCTCCTTCCAAAGAGGTCATGTTGCATGGGTTTTAGCTACTTGCTCTTGGGGTTGTTCTTGGCCCCTTCCTATTCTCAATTGTTTGTCCCTTGGTTAGGATGGTCCTCCCTCCTGCACAGGTTTTTCCTTAGGTGCCGTTTGTTGTCACAACATAACCAAGGATTAGAATACAATGTGTAACTTATAACTTTTAGGTACCTTATCTTGTTGGACAGTTATACTTTGGCTAAGTTATAACCATGGTAAATTCAATATTTTAATATTATTTTAACATTTTTTAACTTAAAAGGTTAATAGAGTTTGTTAGCAAGGTTTAACTTCTTTAGATTAATGTTTTGATGGTAATTCCTTAGTTAAACCTTTATGGAAGTTATAAAAATTTCAAAAAAATTTCCATAAAAAACCTAAGGTTTTTGGCCCCCATGACAAATAGCTTACCTATGGTAGTTGCAGGACTAAAGAACAGGGTGAATTGGATAAATGGTTTGGAAGTTATGGCTCTTGGAAGGTTCTGGGCTCTGAAAATTCAAAAACTTCCCCTTGTTTTAGCACAAATGTGAAAAATTGCTAAGGATCACTTTGTAAATATAGACTTTTTACCTTGTGTTGATGGGGTCTTATCTATGTCTCCCCTCCTTCAATGAGATCTATGGAGAAAATTTTTCACATTTAAAATTTAAAAAAAAATAGGAGTTTCATCATAAAATTGGGGTCCTTGGAGAGCTAGAAAAGCCATGAACATGATGAAATACTTGAAGATAGCTTAATATGCACAAAATTGGAATTTTGACTTGAAGAATAAGATTTTGTTGGAAAAATGTCATTAAGGAATGCCCAATTGGATGCAATCGATGGAGAATGTGGAAGATTTGATTGAAAAAATTCCTAAGGATAAGAAACCTAACTAGCCCAACTAAGAGAAATGCAAGTGGATCCTCCTATAGTAGGCTTATGCCCTTTTTGCCCTTGCATATCCTCAAATTAAGAAGTACATGGACCCCATGATTGATTAATGGTTATGAAAAGTTAAGGATCTTATCTAGAAGAATCTACCTAAGAATTTTGACATGTCAAACCAAGAAATTAAACAATACATGGAAGCTAGCATTGAGGTGAAAAGTGGAAAGCATTGGTGGATGAGAGAAAGGTGGAATGGAGTTCTGAATCATGGTTACATGAAGTTCCTTATGAGGTTTATGGTTAAATGACCCGATAAAGTTCATCCTTAGTCTAGATCAAAACCAAAAAAATTTAGTGACTTTGCATGAATACTCTAAGATCTACACATCTCCTTAAAACATAAGAATACTCCCAAAGATCAATCACCATTCATTATTGAGAAGAAAAGAGATGCAGGAAATGAGAAAGGACCTTAGTTAGAGGGGAATTTTAGGCATGGGTAACATGTCTTTCTAGTCTCATAACTACTACTTATAGCCTATTATTTTGTCTAAGGGGTGTGCTATGAATTCCCATCATTTCTTCTTATATATTTTATGAATTTTTAGATGGGAACCATACCATGCAAAGACTTTAGTTTCTTGTTATTGGTTAATAGTGGAATGGTAAGAAATCCATTAAAACATTCATGCACTTAAGAGAGTAGAAAAGTGCAAAGGGTATTGAGTCCCCTTGAATTCACATCCTTGTCAATCCATTTAATCTTTCCTAAGTTTGGAAATTATTAAGGTCACAAGTTCATTAAAAATGGACCTCATATTTCTAGAACAAGGAAGACCATAGAGTGTTGTGGATCAATGGATGACATGGACTCATTACCTATTCTATGAAAAAGAAGCTTTATCTTAGTTATCAATATCAAGATTCAAAGAGAGGAACCAAACATTAGCAATCAAAAATATTAAGTACAAACCACCATTAGCAAACAACTACACTATGTCCTACTAGCAATAAAGAAAAAGAAAGTAATTTATTAAAAAGATAAGAAAAATATACATACTAAAATAAAGTAAAATATCAAAGATAAAACATAATAACTATGTTGTAAAATAAAAACAGTGTAAAATAAAAAGTCTAAAAATAAAAAGGTATAAAAAATGTTGTAAAACAAAAATGTATAAAAGTTGAGGAGCCATTTAGATAATTAGCATAGATGGCCATCTTCCGCACAACTGAGTTAGAAGGAGGAGATCCAAAAAGTTAATCATGGTTGTTCATCTAATTAGGTGTTTCTAGAATTAGCTCTTTTGGGCTCATGAAAAGGATTGACTTGTTACATGTTGACTAGTAACTTCTTATCTGGGCTTTCAAGTTTGTAGATCAACATGATGCCAGAAAGAAAGGTTTCATGAATGATGTAAGGCCCTTTCTTCTCTTTTGATGTACATGTGTGGGCTTCTAATAAAGGACCTTGTCTCTAGGTTGGAATTTTACCTTCCTTATTTTGAGGTCATGGTGTTGTTTTTTGAATGCCTTGTGCACTTTATTTAAGGATAGGGCCACCAGTTTATTCTTATCTAGCATATTAAGGTTGATTAGTCTTTTTTTCCATGCTAGGCTAAGGTCAAGATCAAGGTCATAGGCTATTGAAAGTATATGAAGCTCAAATTAAATTAGAAGAGCTGGCAATTTTCTGTACACTATCTCATAGGGAGAATAGCATATAGGGAGTTTCTATGTTAAGCAGTAGGCCCAAAGGGCATCGTTGAGTTTTTTGCTCTAGTCTCTTCTATATTTGCTAATTATTCTACATAAGATCTTAGTGATCTTCATATTTATTACTACTACTAATAATTGGTTTAGGGCTGATAGGGTGTTGTTAATTTATGTTTTACTCTCAACTGTTACATGAGCTTTCAAAAGGTAGTGCTTGTAAAGTGAGTACCATTATTATAAATCAATGCACGTGGTATTCCAAACCTATTTACAACATTCTGTTGTACAAACTAAGCAACTGTGGAAGATGACTATTTAGTGATAATTACTACTTATACCCATTTCATACAATAGTTAACAATGACTATGATGTACGCCTTTCCATTTGACATGGATGTGATGGGATCCATGAAGTCAATGCTTTAGATGTTGAAGGGTTCTAGTGGTTGGACCCATTGCTAAGGCTCCTCTATTTGAGTAGTTATCCCACCATCACATTGACAATAATCACAAGAGTGAACGAATTGGTGAGCATCTTTGAAGAGTGTTGGCTAATAATACCCTGCCATTAAGATCTTAATGGTTGTGCATCTCCCATCATAGTGGCTCCCTCAAGGGCTCTAATGAGCATCCTAGAGGATGCACAGTTGGTCTACATCAAGAACATACCAATGAACCATGCTATTATTGCACACCTTATAAAGGTCAAAAACCACATTCTAGGTTTCCATTTGATCTACCATTGTGAGATCAAATTCCTTAAGATCATAAGCCATCATATGACATGAGGGCTTACCATTAGTTTGTTCGTCAAGAAGTGGATTGCACTATGCTATGTGTTGCATGAATACCTTGTACCCAAGCACATAGTGCTTGAATTTTTCCAAGGCATACAATGTCATCATTAGTTCTTTCTCCATTATGGTGTATTTCAATTGTGCACCCAAAATGCTTTGGCTCGCATAGTGGATGTAGTATGGACATTTCTGATCATCCAACTATGTGAGCATGGCTTCCAATACATAGCTCAATGCATCTATCATGATGTGGAATGGTCTGGACTAGTTGAGTGCTCATAGAATTGGAGTTTCTATGAGCTTTTACTTAATTTTTTAGAATTCCTTTTTGCATTTCTCAATACATATGAATAGAGCATCTTTCTTTGTTAGCTCTATTAATAGTTTAGTTTAGTGATCTTAGAGAAATTCTCTATGAATCTTTGATAATAGCTAGTGTGGCCAAGGAATGATTGGACATCTTTGATAGTTTTTTGTTGGTGGGTTATTCCCTAGATGACCCTTATTTATTCATGGTTCACCTCAATCCCTGCTTGTGAGATTCTATACCCTAACACAATGTCTTTTTAGACCTTCAAATGGCTATTTTGCTAATTGAGCCAAAGGTTACTCTCCACACATCTTTTAAGAACTTGCTTAAGATTGTCCATGGCTTGCTTGAATGTAGCTCCATAGGTGGAGAAGTCATCAATGAAGAATTCTATCCTACTATTAATTTTCTATTGAAAAATACTAAGGACAAGGCATTGGAAGATTGCAAGGGCATTGCAAAGACCAAAAGGCATATTTTTGTATGAGAAAGTTCCCCAGGGACTTATGAATGTAGTTTTGGCCAAATCCTTTGGTGCAATTTCAATTTAGTTATGGCCACTCTAACAATCTAGAAAGCTGTAGTAACAATGCGAAGGGATGGTGTCCAACACTTGGTCAAAAAATGGCAACAAAAAATAATCTTTGTAGGTCAACATATTCAATAACCTAAAGTCAATATAGATCCTCCACTTGCCATATTTCTTTGGCACAATTACAAGTGGGCTAACCTACTCATTATCCACAATGGAATAGATGAACCTTGACTTGAGGTGTTGTTCAATCTCCTCCTTGATGATCTTCTTCAATTTGTACTTCAACCACCACTATGACTGCCTCTTTGGCTTTATGGAAGGATTAGTATAGATGTAATGTTGGCATATCTTACGATTAATCCTAGTTAGTTTAGGATATGACCAAGTAAATGTTATTGGCCATTTGTTGACCACCTTCAACAACATCTCTTTCTATTTAGGAGCAATATTGGCATTGATTATTACTTATTTGTCATTTTATAGAAAAGCATATTCCATGCTGATAGGTAGAGTTTTCAACTCTAGGAGCTCTTGTTTAAAAATTTTAGGGATTTCAAACTCTCCCCAACAAGTGTCATCATGTTCATCATTGAAGACTAGGTGATGAACTCACTCTAGTTCATCCATGCCTTAAACATAGACACTCATTAGGCTCTCATTTGATTTCATGAAAATTGTTAAGCTACTTTTATGATTAGCTATCAATCATTGGGTGCCCTCCTATTTTATGGTTGTTATGCACAATAACCTTTGGATTTTTGTCTCATTTGCACATTATCTGCATGTTGTGATGGATGTTCTCTTTATGGACCATAGTTTCTACACCTAGTTGTACCCTATAACAATGTACATGATGCATGGAACTCTCTTCTTCTCTACTTTCCAAATTCATTTTCCTTGGAAATCTCCAAGAAAAGATCTTTGATGCCTAGCCATGTATCAATGGTTCTTAGCCAAGCCCTTCCCATGATGATTAGGAAGTCCACCTTGCAATTATCAACTTGAATCACTAGGAAATTAGTAGGATAGGACCACCCATAGATGGTGGTCATAATTTCCTCCACTAGTTCGAAGGAAATAGTGATGGATTGGTCTACCAACTTAAGATGCTCGTTACTTTTCTTGAGTGGAGGCAAGTTCCAGGCTTTGTACATCTCATGAGAAATTAGATTTTTAGCAGAACTTGAATCTAGAAGAACTTTACAAGGCCCATTCTTAGTGATCTATAGGTAAATAAGGGGACTTCCAAGATTAGTTCTTTTCCCAAGAAGATGGCTAGCCTTTATATAATAAGTTACCACATGAGTTAGCACAATGGTTTGCACCTTGGGATGTGTTTGGTTTGAAGGGGACTTGAACGGTGTGGATGTAGAGGATGAGGGAGAAGTAGGGTTATCAAGAACATAATTCTATGAGTACTTTGTAGGACTATTGGCTTAGAAAAATGCTCATTTTTGGGATTTGGTTTTTGAACCACTTGGGTGAGAAGCCAGTTGTAAGTTAACAACCCTGGTAGTGTCATGTTGCTCTGGCTAAGTTGGATTTTCATTCTACATTGATGGAGAAAGTGGTAATTAAGTTAAAGGTAGAGAGATATGTGTAGAAGGATGAGGAGGGTAATGAGAAAATGGGGATTCCCTTCTTGAAGATGGAGATTGATCTATGTAGTACTTAGGAGGGTAGTAGTGATGCTAGAATGAGGTGTGATTAGAAGAGTCACATAGAGAAGTGGATTGCTGAACATAGTATCCATATGGATCAGGCTACTAGTAATGATATTGCTACCTTGGTGATGGCATCCCCCATGACTATGAGTGCTACCACTAATGATATTTCTCATAAGATTGTAGTGGAACTCCACTAGGATAATAGGCTTATTGTTGGTGAAACTACCCCCCAAAGCAACCTTTTGGATGCTTGCCTTCTTGCCAATCTAGGATTGAAAGAGTACATCCCAGACTCTTGCAAGTGTGACACAATGGGGCAACATCCCTTAGGGTGTTCATAATGGTAGATGTCATACCCACCATCATCATTTGTTTCATATTCCACAACCTCATCTACTACAACAACCTTGCCCTTACCCCTTTGGTGGACATGTTCAGATTCCTTCCTTCTACTACACTCATGATCACTACTTTGCTCTTTGGATTCCTTTGCTATTGTTAGAGTGATTTGGAACTTTTCATTCAAAGAGTCTCATATTTTTTCTACCTTGGCTAAAATTTCAAAGATAGATTTCTAAATCAGCAAGGTCTTTTGTTGCACCACCTCATTAAGCGATGCCTCCTTCTCATTGTCACAAAATCAAACTTCCCTTTTATTGATAGAATAAAATCAGTTATTCTCATTAGCATTTTTCCTTTTTATCAACTATTCTTATTTCTTGGCAACTTTCTCTATAAGCCTTTGAATCTAATGGACTCTTAATTTTGAAATTCTCCCTTGGGCATAGACCCCAAGAGTTCTCCTTGTTTATATGAGTCCATCTATGATATGGAGAAGCTACTTCCTTTGAGAATAATCATAATTAGGACATCGATGCAAAAGGGAATAGTACTTGCCCATGGCCGCATCCAGGGGTTCATGTATTCCTTATTTTCAACCTTGGATCTACTTTCTTAGGTGGGACACTCAGGAGTACATTTGATACTTATCATTGAAGAGCTCAAGCATCGTACTCCATCTATAGATTGATTTTGGCTCCAAGGACTAGTACCAACTTTCAACTTCTTTTATGAGTATCCTTGGGAAAAAATTTAGTTTCTTCCATTCATTCTCCATGTTCTGTAAGGTCTAGGCATTGTGAAAATCTTGAAGATGGTTCTACATATTTGAGTTATATCCCCCTTCAAACTTGGGAATAGTGTTCATATCTAACCACTTGATTCTAATATCCTTCACATACCTTGTTGGAATGCTCACTACCTCTACAATGTTCAACATATTTCAAGTTACTATAAAAGTCACATCATAGTCATAGCCTTCATAATGGCCATGATTCCTATGACACCCTCTACAATCCCTTCTTTTATGATGGTAGGGCTTCCTTGATTGGCCATGACCCTAATCTTGACTAGTTCAGTGATTCCTATGATCATCTTTGTCTTGTTGATTACCTCCATCATAGTCACATCCTCTACAACTTCAATTGGAGCTAGAGGAGGAAGAAGAGGATGATGAAGGTGAAGAGAAAGAATGACTAGCATCACAATGCCAACCATCCCCTCTTTGATGATCATTACCATGATCAACATCATGATGCATTTCCTTATCCCTACCATGACTCCCATCTTTGGATCCCCCACAGTCATGGGATCCATTCTTGCTTGAACTAGGATTGCTAATAGTGGATTGTAAGTTCTTGTTCAAGCCCCATTCAACAAAACCAATGGGAGGAGAGTTAGTGAAATGAGAACTCCAAAAGAAGGAATCCTCATTGTCTTTTTGACCTAGTAGGAACGAGGTGTTATTGAACTATTTTCCCTTTGTAACTTCATAGTGCTTCTCTTATGTCCAATCAATTTTATGTTGTANATTGAACTATTTTCCCTTTGTAACTTCATAGTGCTTCTCTTATTTCTAATCAATTTTATGTTGAGCCTCAGTGGGATGGTAATCCCTAGAGTCATGGTCCTACACAATGTATTTAGCATGGAGCCCTTGGATGTCCAACCTAATAAGAGTTTCTTGGAGCATTGTAGAAACTAATTGATTAGGTGGAAACATAATGTTTCTCTCCATGTCCCTCCACTACATCTATTCATCTTGATGTAGGACAAAGGTGAAGTCAGGAACATACTCATCAAGATGAGTCTATACCACTTGACATTGTTGGGGCATTGGCTGATTTGATCATTCATTGCTCTGATTGGATGTGTGCTAAAATTTTAGTGGAGAATCATCCCTATGAGAAGAAGAAATTTTGGATTAAAAGAAAATTTTAGTGTGTTTTTTAAAATTAATATTGTTAGAATGATTGCAACTTTAAGGTTTGATCCAATGAAGTTGAATACTTTTTACTAAATCCTAGATAGTACATGTAGATAACTAAAGTTCTTGGAAATGGTGCCAATGATGAGTAGTGAGTATACGCTATGCCCAACCATATGAATTACTAATGTTTACATAGTGATCTAGTCGAATTCCAAAGACTTTAGATTTCTAAGTACACTAGTTCTAGGAGGTAAAATTAACAGTTGTAATCATTGTCTTCCTAGTTTCACTTGTGAAATGAAAGTATATGGTTAAGTGTAACTGAGGCATATGATTTTTACCTTTCATGATTTAAGCTACCTAAGAACATGAATGAAGAAGAAAGTAATTAATTACTTAACTCATGCAATCTAATTACTAGCTAATATCTAACTAATCCTAATATAAGCATTTGTTTCCACTTGCCATGCACATCTTGAACATGTTATAATGCTACTATGTTACCAAACATTAAGAATTAGTAGGATTACCCAATTACCAAGCATATGCTTGAAGTGATTGTACTTATGTGTTATTATTAAATTGATGTTAACTAATTAAAAATATTAAGGTAAGTTTCATGAATATTAAATGCATAAGGAAATAATTAATCTAGTCCAAGTGTTGCAAGATCTATTAGAAAAGCTTGTTGTTATTGCCATCCACACTAAACTGCTCAGGTACAACAATGTTTGAATAAATATTTGTACACTCTTTGACTCCTCCTATGGGTACTCAAAAAATATTCTAACTCTCAAATAGAAATATTGCAAGCACTTCACTACAATTATGAAAATATTGCCATAAATGCAATGGGTAGGAAGACATTTATAGGTGGAAACAGGATGCCCCATCAATAGGTACACATCAATGAGTTAAACCCTACGTTGATGGGATCACATCGACGAGATCCATTGACAAGATCACGTCGATGGCATACCATTGAAGTAGTGGAATGATAGAATCATTAACTTGTTTCAAGAATAAACATGTATTCACTTGGTAATCCCAGTAGTGCTATTACTTGGTTTTCCTAATAGCATAATGCTTGGTAACCTTAGTAATGAGTATGTGACTTCAAGATGTGTATAAGAAGCTAAGAATAGACACTCATCACCATAAGCTAGTTTAGGATTTAATTTCATTGTTATTAAATTAAATAATAAATATTGTTGTTATTGATTAGTTTAGTTTAGGAAACCAACAACATAATTATCATATGCTTCATCTATACTTAACTATATTTAGTAAGGACCAATATGAGTATAGTTGGTGATGAGTAGTTAGAGAATTCCAACACTCAACCCTATAAGTTACAAGTATTCATACGTGAAAATATCATAATCTATGGATGGACAATGTAAATATACTAGTGAGTTGAGAATAAGTTTGTGATTGTTGTCTTCCCATTTAGAGTTAGCAAAGTATAAAATGTATGGTTAAACTCTTAGTGAGGTATATGATAAAATGATGTTGTATGGATCTAAGTATGCTAAAAGTAAGCATAATGGAAATGATTAGAAATTCTATTTCTAAGTGTAATAAAAATGTACAACTATTCTATCCAACTATGATAAGTATTTATTTTTGGTTTTCCATGCACATCCTAAGCTAATGTAAGTGTTACTAGGATTACCAAGTAACTTTACTAATGAGTGAATCAAGCAAAGTTACTACTAGATTATTAAATAATTACATTATATGCTCAAAAAAATTCCTACTCATTTTACCTTACTAATGAACATTAGAATAATAAATGACTTAGAAAATGTAAATGACTTGGTAAAAGTAAACAACATGGAAAAGTAAATCTATTCTATGTGAGATTTTGTAATGATAAATAACAATCTTAATCTTTATTATTGTTCAAGAATTATATTCAAGAATGATCGACTTAAAATAAAGATTTCATACAACTATAATTCACTACACTACAAGCATTCACAACTAACTCTAACTTGAAGAAAAAAAACTGCATCTACGATATAATATATATGATATTATAGTCCTAAACATTAAGTGTTTCATCATACCCCTACAACTAACTAAAAACTCATACTTGAGTTAAACTAAAAGAAGGATATAATTCCTTACAAACATGTAGGATTACATGGACTCGACATCATGACACATATATACATGACTAACTCTATTATGAATGTTGCATCTTTGTTCAAGTGGCATTACAAAATTATCATGCAACACATGACTAACACATGATTAAAAATAGAACAAAACAAAACTTAGTGTAGCTTCTTCATGTACCTATTTAGCAATACTCTAAGATTTCCTTCTTCTATTTTGGACTCATGCACTATCCATACAAATTTAGTGGTATTTATAGGAGTCAACACATCCTAGAAACATGGAAAATGTAGAAATATTTTATTGGCCTTACCATAACATGCTCCAAGTTACATTCTCTTTATCTTAAAGGCTTTTACCATCTTTTGTAGTTCTCAGTAATCAATCATTCTTCTCGCTAGACTTGCAGTAACAAATTTTTGGTTTTGGTAGCTGGATTTGACTAGTAATTTAGAGTTTGTCATATGAATTTTCTACCATGCATCTTTCCTATCTATAAACTCTTTCTCATAGATGGCATAGTCTATAGCCACTTGTTGTTCTAATTTTGTTCTAGGCTTGCCTATTAATAATATGGATAAGTTAACATAATAAAGATTTACTAACCTCATGTATTCTATCAAATCCTCAATTTTCAAACCTTTGTTCTTTAGTTTTTCTTGGTGGACAAAGACAAGACTATATAAAATGGGTTACCAATTAGGTGTTTGTTATGTGATGAAACTACTCTTGGCTTTAGCCATCTAGATCTCTTTTTCATTAATCTATTTGTACATGTCCATTTGATCTTTGAAATGCTCCTTAAGTATTTTGTGCTTCTTGTCTTATTTTTCCAAAAGCTAATTTCAATGGCTAACTTCTATTGAACTACACATGCTACTTTTATCAATAATATTTTGTTTTAACATGTCAATTGTTTCATGTCGAGGCTAACTTTAGCAAACTACTCTCTTAGTTGATGGATACTTTCTTCAAGTATTTTCTTTTATTTCTTAATTTTTTTCAACCTCAATTTCTCTACAGTAATCCTTTAGATTATTTTCTTTCTCTATTTCCATTTACTTTTTTTTGCCACCAATTGGTAGACTTGCTCATTTCTAAACTATGAAAGCTATAATATCAAAGTCATCTGTTTAACACTGTAAATAACAACTCTCTCTCGGCTGGCGTGAGGTCCCCATCTTCATTTTACCACCTTGGTGGAACCCCTAACTATTTGTACATGAGTACACATCCAAGTGCATTGCTCCTTTTGCTTGGCATGCCTTGGTTACCATCAGGATTTCTGCACTCTGTCATGCTATGCAGCTGATTGTATCCACCCTAACTAGATGAATCTATAACTTTGGAGTGGTGCATGTTTCAAACCATACTTTACTTTCTCTATCATTTACTGTCTCATTTCTTTTGCATTATTTTCTGTCTTATTTACCTTTAAGCATTATTTCGTATTACTATCGCATTTTTATTGTTTCTCCCTTGCTTCATTTATCCTTAAGCATTATCTCGCATTTCACATTATTTACGTTGCAAAAGGCTATACTAACGTCGACGTAAGTCCCTATCTAATCGACTAGACTGTTCAGGGCATCCCATATTCGTAAACACCCAGCACAGCCCTCCCACGGATACGGGGTTGGAACTGTCATGTCTGCCAACCCCCGGTGTTCTTCCAGCCACCGATGTTTTCAGTCGCTACAATTTTCTGGCGCTAGAAGGAGGGCCCTTTGGTGCCTTTGCCACATGTCATAGTAGTTTTGTGAGCCTTCTGCACCCTAGTACACACAAGCATAAATGCGACACCCTCCTGTGATTTTTTGCACTTTGTGCGGTGTAGATCGGTCGCCCCTATGGTTCCTCTAGAACCCTACAAAACACAAGGGCTCTGATCACCGGTTAACTAACTCATTCTATGATTGTCTTGCATGCATTCTGCACCCCATCTCATGTGGTGCAGACTGGTCACCTTGACAGTCCCTCTAGGATCCTGGGAGACATAAAGCCTTCCTGATTGCTAGTTAGCTTGCCCATCCTACGGTTGTCTTGTCTGTGTTCTGTACCCCATCTCGTGTGGTACAGACCAGTCACCTTGACGGTCTCTCCAGGATCCTGCGAGACATAAAACCTACTTGGTCACTAGTTAATTTGCTCGTCTTATGGTAGTCTCGTACACCTTTCACACCCCGACTTGCGTTAGCATAGACTTGACACCCATCTATGGTTGTTTACATGTCGTATGGTGTAGATCGGTCGCCTCGATGGTTCCTCTAGAACCCTATGAGAAAATAAGCCTTCTGATGGTGATTTAACTTGCCTTTCCCTTCTATAGTAGTCTTGCATGCACTCTACACCCTAACTAGCATAGGTGTAAAGTTGACACCCTTTGAGGCTATTTATGCCTTGTGCGATGCAGGTTGGTCACCTCGACGATCCCTCCAGGATCCTACAGGACATAAAATCCTTCTTGATCGCTTGTCAACTGAACTTGCCTTACAGTAGTCTTGCACGTGCTCGATACCTCATCGTACACAAGCATAGACATGACACCCTTTGTGGTCATTTATGCTTTGTGTGGTACAGATCGGTCACCTTGACGATTCCTCTGGAATCCGATAAGACGTAAATCCACCTTTTGTCACTTTTTTCAATCCTTTTTTTCTTTCACACTTTTTTCATTTTTTGCATAATCACTTTCTTACCAATGGCTTCTGCCACAACCACTATTGACACCTTCAATGCGGAGATGTCCTTTGTGGTCCAAGGCGCTACAGATGCCAAACAATAGCTGAATCGAACACAAGAAGCACACCGGTCTCTCAAAATCCAAAATCAAGGACCTGAGGGACTGGCCAAGAAACACGAGCATTACAGTTTGCTTTGTGCAAAGGTGCAGGCTAATATTTCCTTGGATTTACACAAACTCGAAGAAAAACGTAACTTCGAGTTTGCTTACTGCAACCGGGAGGAATTCGTTCCTACCCTGACATTTCTTTGCCTTTAACACAAGTGTACCAAAGGCTTCTAGATCAACTATTCTAGTTTACTAGGCATAGGAAGCAACAAGACATAGCTTCCAACCAGGATGACACCTTTCAAGATGGAAATGAGGAACTCGATTCCCAATCTGACGAGGGAGGTCAGGCCAACCTCGTTCCTATCCCACCTACCCAGTCCTTCTGGGCCAACCTACTGTCTATCACCATCCCCTTTGTCATCATGCCTATGCTTCAGCAGTGTACAACCACAACTGCCATGTGTTTCCATGCTACATTCTTGCTGTGTCATCACCCTTCTTCCCCTGTTGTGCTCGTAGCAACTGTGCCACCACAAAGTGTGTATCAACACGTCCCTACGATATGTAGCATGCCTATCACAGCTACCGTATCACATGTCCATACTGTACCTACTCTGCAATCGCATATAACTCCCATGCCAATTCCTACATATGCATCTGTTCCACCCACTATGGCAAGCCAACACCTATCCACATGGTGGACCCCATTCGCCTCTTCATCTGTTCTACAACTGTCGTAGATGTCTCACTACGTTCGCCTATAGACTGACCCAACCCTGCAAATGATACATCCTGGCATGGGGTCATGGTCTGTTCCACTGGTAACCCAAATGGTTTACCCAACAATTCAACCCATTGTTACTACTCCAACAATACCACCCACTAGGTGGTGGACAATGCAAACAACACCTTTAGCAGGGGCGGCCGCAACGGCACCGCCAATGGGTCAAATCGTCACCGCCACCATGCCATATATGGGATTTTCCTCTATAGTCCCTTAGCCTTCTACAATGTTGCTGGGTTTGGACCAAGCATTTTAGCTCATCCAGACCCTAACTAAGGAAGTAAAAAGCCTCAAAGCTATCAGGTTCGATACGATGCAGGTCATGGACTTCTATCAGGATGACCCCATCAACCCTGCAATCCCTGCTCTAACATTACCACCTAGGATGTCTCTCCCACAATTCATGAAGTATGATGGGGAAGGGGATCCCAATATACATCTCATCAGTTTCCAGTCAGAGTCTTTGCTATTGCAATAGTGGCCGCATACGATCATTTGCATCTTCGCCATGTCCCTAGTCATGAAAGCCCTAGACTGGTACTGCACGTTGCCACATTCATCCATTTCAACTCTAGAAGAAATCTTGACCTAGTTTATGACACGTTTCAAGTACAACTTAAAGCTAGAAACCACGCTGGATCAGCTGATGGATGTGAAACAAGACTCACTAGAACCAGTCCAAAAATTTATTCAACGTTGGAGCATGACCCTTAACGAAATTTGTGAGCCCATCGCGGAGGCCCATTTGTTAGTCATCTTTAAGGGTGTGGTGAATGACTTCATCAAGTCCAAATTGTATTACCTAGCTCCACACTCTCTTAGCCAAGCTTTTGCTCAGATGAAAAGCATACAAGACGCGGCTAAGGTGAGCAAAGACCTGGCCTACATTACTTACAAGAACAGCTTTGCCAAAAAGGACAAGGGTAAGGTCCCAACAACCATGGTGGCTACTGTGGCAGCTATGGCTAAGTCCTAACCTAGCAATAGTGGAAGCAAGAATAATAAGAAACCGTCCATACCTGTGGCTGACTCTGTGCCCAAACTGAGCCAAGCATCACAACCTACCACAACTGCACCTGAGACATCTGCATATACTAAACCCAAATTTGAGCACAAAGATTGTTCGAAATACACCCCACTACCTCTCAAACCTTTAGAAATCCTGAAGCAACTATTGACGGTGGGATACATTCAACACAAGCAAATGTTGGAGGAAGCAAACATGAGACATCGATGCTACTGTGAGCTCCTTAGGAATCCCTCTTTGGCCCTACCCAATGAACCTCTGGTTCCTAAGGGTTTCAGGCTAGATAAGTTTTTTGACTACCACCAACTATGTGGTCACACCATGGATTATTGTCTATCATTGTAGGATGACATCCAAAGATTAATTGATCTGGAAAAGCTGGTGCTGAATGAAAGTAACCTAGTACGCCCTAAAAACAAATCTATGTATGTCTACAAAGATCCCCTCAATGCCAATAATGTCAGTTACATAATCAACACCATCAATATTGACAATGATCCCATGCCACCCTTCCAGCCGTTTTTGATTCATGTACCTCAGCGTAGCAAACCAATACCACCAATGGTTGGTCTGAGTTCATAGCTGCCCTTCATCCTGAAAGTCCCACCATGGGCATCTACCTCTGCATTGCCTATTGGTGAGGCCACACGACCCTGTCAAATAACACTCCTAGCTCCATTCATCATAAGTGGACCAACGTCTTTGACAACCCCCATCCCATGCAATAACATTAAACAACCTCCTCACCCCACAAGGTAAGAAGCCTACTTGGTAGGTGAGGCGTCTAAAGGGAATACCTTCAAAAGTATCTCCAAGCCTACGCCTTTGCCCCTTGTATTTACACCTTCATCACCAAAGATAAAAGTCAACACAATTACACAGCTTGCGTTACCTTGCCAATAAAGATCTGAGCCTAGGACCAAGGTCATCTCTCCTCGAGAGATTCATCTTCTAGGATGAATCGAAGAGGAGGAAAGTGTCAAACGAACGAATGGCCAAGAATTCTTAGATTCCCTTACCCAGGTCAGGCAAGCCCTAAAGTAGAAAAATGCTATGTTGAGCTTGTATGACCTAGTCATGACATCTATGCCTCACTGCGAGGCTCTAGTCCACATCTTAACAGCAATTCCAGTCGACAAAAACATGCCAGCGAAAGAGAAAGAGATCCACTTGGTCATACTCCCCTATGTACCCATGAAGTCCACAATACCTCAATTAACTTTCAACAGTGACTCCATTAAGGAAGATGTTGAAGGGGGTCAAGTAACTATGGCACCTCTCTTCATCATAATTCTGGTTGACCAACACCGAATCCGAAGGATACACATCGATGATGGGGCCACCACAAACTTCATTTCCTTCCCTATTATAGATAAGTTCGGATTGGTCGACTAGATTAAACCAATGAAGACATCATGTCTGCGGTCCTTTAATGGGGCATGCACCTGGTGAAGGGCATAGTTCATGTAAACTTCATAGCAGGGGACTAGTTCCCCATAGACGCAACATTCATCATGGTCGAAGAAATGCCCAAGTTTAACTTAATCTTGGGAAGATCTTGGTTAGCATAACTTAGGGCTATCACCTCGCCTATACACCAGGAAATCCACTTACCATACGTGGATAGGGAGGTGATAATCCATGGCAATAAGGTGGTTACACAAGTAATCAGCAACATAGACATGGAACAGGGTTCAGAAGTTACAACCTCTGAAGATGAAATGTCTTTTCATGCATTAATTAATCATGCAATGAAGGGATTGGTCCAACAAGCTGATCCTCAAATCAAAAATGCATGGGGTTGATTTGCCCTTCCAAGTGAAGGATAGTGATATGAGTAGGGGCCCTAGTAAAATGCCTCGACCTTACGTTCTGATCAACCCACAAAAGGTCAAGAGGCAGCTACGCATAGCATAGTAGCCTTGCAACCTCCCGCCCAGTTGCTATCCTTACACATTCTCCATTTCCTTTCCTTGTCCATATGTTGCTCTCCTAGCATACTACACCGACAACCCGAAGTGGACTAAAACTAGCATTGTTTCCTGCCACTTTAACTTGTTACAAAATGGCCCAAAATGGCCCAAAACTAGCAACGACCTGAAATGGCCTAAAACTAGCATTTGAGAGCATGAAAACTTTGCATAGTACATAAGTTAATACAAAATCGATTTCCTTTTTGAAGTTTCTCATTTCATTCAAAATTTTCACCCATTGACAGTGTTTGTAAAATTTTCAAAAAAAAGGAAAAAAAATAAAAAAAAAAGAATGGGTCTCATGCTATCATAGGTTATCTCCGTTCCCATCACCTTCGTTATTTTCCCTCTCTTCATCTACTTATGCATCACCCACTCCTATGTTACCCCTACCGGCTCTTCATTTCCTCTCTCCATGGGCCTCACACCTTTGTTGAGAGCTTGTATCCCAAAAATAAAGTAGTTAGCTAGGGTGATAAATGCGATAAGCGCTAGCTATGGCATAGCATTAAAGAAACTAACCTAAGGGGAGCCTGTATCGATCTCAAGAGGTATCTGGTCTAGACCAAGCCTGAGGTGATGCCCAATCTCCTCTATCGGAATGTCCATACAACATCTACCACTAGGATCAGCATTCGCAACAGCAACTTTCTCCCTTTCCAAGGTCATCCAATCTAGAGGTTCCCGAGAAAGGGAAGCGGTTGCGGTCTCTCCTGTAGGAAGGTTCACCCTCAAGTTAGGGGATTCCATGACCTTCACCTGCTCTTTAAACTTCACATAGGCCTCAGAAGTGTTGATGGACTTCAAGAATGTTTCATACAAGAATGCCTCCATAGCAGCATCTTTATACAATCTTCGATGGGTTTCATTTTCTAGCTTGTATGTATACTTGTGATCCCTCTGGGTTTTCCCCCATTTGAAGATCTTAGTGCTGATGTCCTTCATATCTTGGCACTTCTGGGCTTGTAAGTCCATCTGCATCTGCTATTTGATAATCTCGTGGGTGGACTCAACATTTTGATAAATGATAGTCCAAAACCTGGCATAGTCATCTACAACCCTTTTCAAATCAATAGGGTCAGGGTTACGGTTTATGAGGAAATTGATCCTCAACTTGAGGTTCTCCACCTCAGTGACCAGTTCGACCTCTCTCTGCTCGGCCCTTTGGACCCATTTCCACAAGTCCTCATTAGCTCATCTACACTCCCACAGAGAGCGTGCGGAGTGCAAGACACATTTGTAAGCCTCATCAAATATATTATGAGACACCTCGGTCACGTCAAGCAAGAGTGTGGGCACCGTGCCAACCTCCATGGATCATGCCAGGTCCCACTTGAGCCGAGAGGCTGTTCAATGCACAAAGTGTAATAGTCATGTTAGCATAACATAATCAACAAACTCAAAAGTTTCAGTGTAGTAACATAAAGAAATTTAACACTCCTACTTACCTGCATGAGGATCTGCCTGCTGGAGGCGGTTGATCATGTCATCGACATGTCCCTGAACAAATGCAAACTTGTTATGGACTTCAGTCCATGACCCCGTACAAGGCAGAGGAGATCTTGAGACATCGGCAATAGCACCTATTACATGATTAAGCATGTCAGCAATGGCCAAAATGGACTATGGTAAGGCACACGCAAAGCCTAACTCACCAGCATCTGGCTACAGTCCTTCTTCTTGTCGATGCAAGACGATCATGGTAGGCTCCGTAGAAGGCCCAACCAAGTCCATGAAAGCCCCTACCTCATGCACGGGTGCCTTTCCTTTTAGGAGGGTAGTGTCTTTTTTATTTTGGAGAGGTACCTCTTCATTGGTAGGAAGAGGCTCCGTAATGATAAGAACCCCTACCATAGAGATTGGAGCTCCATTATTCCTGATCGGGACCCTCTCCTCCAAAATTGAGGCCCCTGTATCTTTATTTCTTGCCCTCATCCTGAGGGTTGACACTTCCTTGTCGCCTTCTTCTTTGTCTTCCTCTTCTTTTGCTCACAAAAGGACATGCATATGTCAATTCGAAACAAATTAGGTAAAAACAGATGCCATGCTACGATGCACTGCCTAACGAAGCATAGAATAGTAGACAACAGCAAAGAAAAAATTATATAAAAATGCTTACCAATGGGGGGGTTTTTTTGCCGCAACTTGAACTGTAGTCTTCATCCCTCCTCTTTAGGAGGGCTTTTCTTGTCTGGGGGAGGTCTCTTCCTTTGTAGTTCCATGGGCATGATCTTAGATATGAGATGATCACCATGTGTCACGTTACCAATTATGGCAGGGGACGTCTCTCGTACACTATCTTGGCCACAAGCACTACGAATTGTTAGACCTTTAGTCATTATAGACAATGACTTCCTGACCATTTCTAAGGGGTCCTGGGTTTGCATAGTCCGAAGGACCAGTCAAATCCATGGTTTGGGAATCTAGTTGTGATCTGGCTTGGACCAGACTCCATCCTCCTAGACCACCAGAAACTTGGCGAAGCACTTTAAATAGCATATGTAGAAGGCATAGTGTATGTTAGAGCGGGACTCTGTTTGCTCACGGAGTTCCAAAATCTCAGCCTACAAACCACTACATAGGAATTCGGCCCAGTTGTAATGGGCCTCCTCCTCCATGACTTCCTGCATTACTTAAGCTTGCTCAAGTCCCAGGACCTTCCCTTGGGTGAGTAGTTGAGGGAATGCATGGGCACAAAAGACCGGATAAATCCCCATGGCAGGACATTCCTTAAGGTTGTCCATAAGAAACCCCTTTCACTCCTTGGTGAGCCTCAGCCACTCCTCGATATGCTACTTCTAAAGGGTTAACTCTTGCTTGCCCTTCGACACCACATCGGCACTATCAACAGGGACGCCAAAAAAATTTGTAAATAGCTGGTCATTGATGTCAATGAACACCCACACACCCTATATGTACGTATGAAAATAGCTCACCTACCCATAGAAGGAGTTGGCCAAGGAAAGCATCTCAATAGTAGAGACGCCTAAATTCGGAGCCATCAACAAATCCATAAGTCCATCCATTCAGATTTTCTTGAGCAAGGGGTCCAAAGCCCCTCATTCTAACTAGTTTTTGCTTACCGCTACTTCATCATATTTGAAGTAGATGTTTCCCCCTTGCCTCCTAGCAGTTACCACCATCACCTCATGATGCTTCTTCACCCTACAACAATGTTCACGAAATGTACTTAGCATAATAATGTAGAAAATGCAAAAAACTATGAAGACACTTGAGCATCTGGTGCTTGCTTGTTAACCCACCAGTCTATATGGTGATGGGAATAGTGGGAGTTCAACCACCAGAATTACTTCAAGTGTGACCTACTCGAAAGGTTCTCTCCACTCCTTCTCCATCCAACCCTTTTCCCTACAACTACTATAGAAAGTGGAGATCATGCGTAGGTAGGAACGGTATTCCCCCCCACAATGACCAATCATGCCCACCCACAGGGTCTTGGCAGAGGCAAATTCCCATAGGGCTAGCTGCGTTGTGGCCAACTCACCTAGTTGGTAATGAACCCCGTCGTTGTCAATATAGAACTTGGTGATAAGCACACACTATCAGCACTTGGCCAAGTATTGCCAACATTGCATAACCAAGCAAAACAAAGATGCAAAACTCACCCGCCAACACAACATATGGTCCCCTATGGGTTCTGAAAGTACATCACCATGTGGCGCATGAGATGCAATGTGTTGTATTGGTGAGAGTACTAGTATTCTAGCATATCCCAGATCTAGGTTAAATGCCTCAACCCTGTTGAGAGTTGGGTAGACCCTCCTCCCAGCCTGCTTGTGGTTGCGTCATCAGAAAGGTATCTCAGGATGACCTGATTTGTCACTGGCAGCATGACCTCTATTATCCTAGATGCTTGCATCTCATCTAAGGAGGACAAAACCATGAGACTAAAATGGTTGAGAAGGAATTGTAAGAAGTCTCGCACCTCATCCCTGAACCAAAGTGCTTGCTCTCCCACACGTATCGAGGGAGGAGGAACATTGGCCATAGGTCTACCCACATTACATAGGAGCCCTTCAAGGTCTAAAATGATCAGCTTAGACCTTGGCCCTACCCTGCATGATGCAACCAAAAAATATTGACATCACATTTGAACGTAATGCATGTGCAACATATCAGTGCTTAGCATACCATATATGTAGCATATCCTAAACCCTTGTCCACACATAGCGTAGCAATGATGCGAAATCCTAGCATAGCGAGAACATGCAAGTAGCATAGTGTAATAACAAAATAACTAACAACATACTCAAATAAAAACATGCACCGCGATGCTATGTCACGCATAACCAAACCCTTCCGAGGGTTTCATGTCATGACATGCCAAGGTCAAACAACTTAAAGGGCCCTGGCCTCGCAGTCACACAACCGTGATGGCAGCAGAGACCTTACATGCAATCACAATGAAACCCTTGCACCATAGCTATGACCAAAAGAAAAAGAGGCCATGGCAACACAAAAGCTAAAACAACATGACCACAGAAAATACAAATAGCAAAACAAGTGAGATGCAAAACCAGAGCAGAAAGCGGTAGATGGCGCAAGATGAAAAGGGTTGAGTAGACATGAAAACTCACTAGGTCAATGGTGTGCTCTCCCACACCAGAACTCATGCTTGTGTTCCATGCCTCAAGGTCTTTTTCACCTCCCCGACCTTTGCTAGCACCAATTGAGTTTTAGGAGCCATGGCCCTACTTGTAGACTTACAACCTTCACTTTATAAATTCTCTTCACTAATCGATTAACACAATTGCGCCATGCTCCGAGATCGTCCAGTGCACTTTTACAGTGAAAATGGTGAAATTACTAGGGTTCAGTCCCTATTTATGGTAGTGTAGCATGCTTGCCATGACATCATGACACAATTAGCATTTAAACCTTGACACACTTTAGGCTAACTACTCACTTTCCAAAAATATAAAAAAATAATATAATAATATTTATTTTTGTTTAAAGGTTTGAAAAGACCTTAAACTAATAGGCCTAGCATGGTTGCACTGCTCATTACCCAAAAATAGTAATTTCAACTTGTAGCGTTTGCAGTCTACAATGACGTTAAACTAACTACATCCTTACATCAGTAGTTACCTCGTACGCCTCGACATAAGTGGTATCATATTTCCTAGTAGTTTCATGTCTTCATTCCCACACTAGCAATTCCATATCCCATGTACTCACAATTTCATTCTTTTTATTATTATTTTGCATATCAAGATTTTCATGTCATAGTATGGCAGTCCGAGATGAAACTAAACTAGTAGTTTGGCATTCGCATATCAATGGTTACATAACCTCACACTTCACATCGAAAATTTCCATATCTTTAACAATTCTAGACTCTTGTGCCTTGACAGTCCTCCACGACCTTAAACTAGAAAACTCTCAATCTTTACATCACCTCACTTAGCAAGTCACATCTCGGTGTTGCTTTGCAGATTTACATTTCACACAATCTCTGATGACCCTTACCTAGGCTTTCATCTTATGATGGCAGGTCAAGCAAGAGATGGAAACCTATCATACCCTTTCCATGCCTCTAATGTTAGCTAGGCCACAAGGCAATCTCGCGAGACAGTTGAACCCTGACATGATTGATTGGGGGTCAACTACGATTAACACTATAGCAACCTTAGAAGCATCCTCAGATTGGCCCAAACACCTAGTCCATGCCCTAGATTTAGAGGTCAGGGATGTAACCGAGGATCCTCTTGTTGAGATACCAGTGACCACGTCGAGAAAGAAGGTAAAGACATTAAGACTTAGCTCCCTCCTAGACACATAAATACATGAAGGCATAGTTAAAACTTTGTAGGATCACATCGATGTTTTTGCATGGTCATACAATGACATGCCAGGTCTAGATCCATGGTTGATTCAGCATAACATTGTCCTAGACCCACATGTAAGGGCAGTCAAGAAAAAGGCACATAAGATTAAGCCAGAAATCACACTAGTCATGAGGGATGAAATCACTAAGTTATACTAAGTAGGTTTCATCTGCCCAGTTGACTATTTAGAGTGGGTGTCTAACATCGTTGTGGTTTTGAAGAAAAAAGGAGGGATAAGAATCTGTATAGACTTCTGAGACTTGAGCAAGTCAACGATCAAAGACAACTTCCCACTCCCAAGCATCAATCAACTCATCGACACCACAGCTGGTCATGCTTTGCTATCCTTCATGGATGGCCTCCTCGGATAGAACCAATTCCACATCAACCCAGAGCACCAGCTGTAGATAACCTTCATGACTCCATGGGGAACCTTCTAGTATACCATGATACCTTTTAGGCTCAAGAATGCTGGAGCAACCTACCAGCAAGCCATGACCTAGATTTTCAGTGACTACATCCTAGAAACATTAAACGATTATGTGGATGATATAGCTGTGAAGTCCAAAGAGGTATCCCATCACCCACATGATCTATAGTTAGTCCTCAAGTACTTCCAAAAGCATGATTTACACCTTAATCCTAAGAAGTGTGTCTTCAGAGTAAATACTAGACGCATGTTAGAATTTGTAGTATCAAAGGTCAGAATACGAGTGGACCCAAATAAAGTCAAGGCCGTCGTCAACCTAGTGTCTCCCACAAACCTTAAGGAGTTACGTGGTTTAAAAGGTAGAGTGTAATTCATTCAAAGTTTTATAGCAAGGTTGATAGACAAGTTACACCCTATGCAACATCTTCTAAAGAAGGGGGTTGACTTTGAGTGGATAGCCCAGTGTCAACAAGCCTTCGAAAACCTGAAGAAGGAGCTCTCACACCTCCCAACGGTGCATCCGTCTCAAAGGGACAAGCCTTTCTTCATATACGTTACCACCTCTAATGCATCCATAGTAGCACTGCTATGTCAGAAGTGGAACGACGGTTCTGAGATACCAGTGTATTACCTGAGCCACGCACTAATAGCATACAAGAAAAAATACAACGAGATGGAGATGAACTACCTAGCCTTAGTGTTCACACTAGAAAAGTGGTGGAATTACCTATTTTGTAGCACAACCAACATCATTTTCAAAAGCAACATACTCCAGGCTATCACCAGCAACCTGTACGAAAGTAGCAAGGTAGCCCGATGGAAGGTAATAACCGCGGAGTTTGACCTACGCAATGTAAGTCAATCGTTGACAAAGGGCCAAGCCATAGCAACCCAACTTATGTCTTTTCCAGTCAATGACCAGGCAACCGTAGATCCCGAGTTCCCAGATGAATACGTTAGCAATGTCACCATGATCCCATCGTAATTTGAGGCAACCTTACACTTCAATAGTGCCTCAACCATGTGAGGAGGTAGCGCTGCTACCACTATCACATTTCCCTCTGGGGAAATATACCTATCCTCTTATCTTTTTGTGTTCCCTTGCACAAACAACGTGGCAGAATATGAGGAGCTACTTAGAGGCCTCTTAACTACCTGCGCGTTGCATGTACAACACCTGGCGATCCGGGGAGATTCACAACTAGTCATGAATCAAATCACCGAAGTCTACACCTATAGGCTATGCAGCTGCAACCCTACTGTGACCTAGAAAAAATCCTACTGAAGCAACTCATGACCACTAATGTGCAACACATGTCATGCAACAAAAACACCATAGCAGATGCCTTAGCTACCCTCATGTTAAACATCCTATCACATTATTTGATAAACCTGACAACTACGGTCATAGAATGTGTGGAGCCTATCACTTAGGTGGAACACATGGCCTCTGTCGATGCTGCAGATACCCTGGAGTGGTACAATAACATTAAAGCTTATCTGTAGCATGGAGAGCCCCTAGGTGGATTGATGTTGGCCCAGAGAGGTATGATCTGCAAGTGCACTCAGCAATACATGCTCATGGGAAATGACGCCCTGTGCCGATGATCCTACAATGGGATATTGTTGGCATGCGTGAGTGGTGAGCAGGAAAAAAAGGTAGTTAATGAGGTTCATGAAGGGCTGTGGGGTGGACACATAACACCCAGGGCTATGGCTGTGAAAATTAGATGCCTAGGGTACTATTGGCCCTACATGGAGCGTGACTGCCTGTCAAAAGTTAAGACATGTGACACATGCCAAAGATATGCAAATCTCATACACATAGTGGCCTACAGACTTGCACCCAACACAAATTACATAGCCCTTCCAATGATGGGGACTAGACCTCATAGGGCCTATCACACCTAAGTCCTCCATAGGGCATAGCTTCATTATCATTGCCACAGAGTATTTTACTAAGTGGGTGGAAGCTATCCCCCTGAGGAAAACAACGTCTTAGCAAATCTACCATTTTATCCTCAATAACATTGTAACTAGGTTTGGGCTTCTGATGACTATTGTGATCAACAATGGACCACAATTCAGTAGTATGGAAACCCAAACCTTCTGTAGCAATCGAGGCATTAAACAATCATTTTCTTTCCCTTGTTATCTGCAGGCGAACGGGCAGGTGGAGGCTAGAAACAAGTCCATAATCAACTTGCTGAAGCGGATGCTCAACAACAGAAAGAGGCAGTGGCACGAGAAAATACTCTATGTCCTCTGGGCCTACCAAACGACTTGTAGAACTACGATAAGTAAGACCCCTTACAGTCATGAGAAAAACCCAGAACAATGATCATCGACCATCAACCTCAACTCAGTGGAGGAGGAACGTGTGCAGAAGATGAGATGAATCGAGCACTACCAGAACAAAAAACAATAGAATCACTATGCAGACCCTCATTGACGGCTAGTGTAGAAGGGAGACCTCATCCTCAAGGCTTTCTGTGAGCACGTAAGTAAGTTCTCAGCCAACTGGGAAGGTTCTTATGTGGTCAGTAAATCCTTTGGGAATGGAGCCTTCAAACTAGTAGAAATGGATGACAATGAGTTCGTCAACCCGATGAACCACACGTACCTCAAGCTGTACTACATCTGAAGTGCAATGACAACAACACGCACCATCCGCTATGAAGATAAACTGGCAGTTGAACCAGGAAGTGTCCGCAATGACTTTAAACTAGAAGCACTGAGCAACATCTGCCATGATGTTAAACTGGTAGCAACTGTCTGCCACGACATAAAACTAGCATTGTTAGTCCACCATGACTATAAACTGGCATTACACATCTGCTATGATGTAAAACTAGCATGTACTATCTACTGGGACCTTAAACCAGCACAATAGTCCACTAGGACCTTAAACCAACACATGGTCTACTAAGACCTTAAACTCGGTTCGCGTCACGTCCTCAACATGCACCACCACCAGATACGTGTCAAACGAAGGGGCATGATACTGACACATGTGTGGAATGTTGCAGCTCCAAGAAGCAATTCTTGATGCAAGAAGAATGTGGTCTGGGGCATATGTGCTGCCACCCTCGGTGTCATGCTGATCCTTCGAAGACGTCGTATGATGTCACATGGGCCCTTCGAACCTACTATCACCATGGCCCACCGCCCTGATGGTAGTTCCTGGGCTCATTCGCACTTCTGAGGTGCTGACAATTTTGTGGCCTAGCCACAATATTGTTGCTCCTTAGTTCCCCACCAAGGTTTCGGCTCGCGCAATGTTTAGCTATGTGGTAGCTGATCCCATAGCTGAACTAAGCATGCATTCCTTTGGCAGGGATTCCAATGCATTTGCACCCATAACAACTCCTGACACGTTAGAGACTAGTTCCCCCATGTTGGCATTGCCAAGGCAGCTGCTGGCCTTCTAGCTTTGGTTATCTCACACCAGCAATGGTGCCCAAGAGCAACAACAATGCTAGCAGCCAATAATACCATGTCCCAGCAAATGCATCTCGCTACAGTTGCAAAATTTACAACACCACAAAGTGAGTGCCTCGACTAGCTCAACTACTTCAAAGTGCAAATTCCAGCACATGCATAACATAGCTCGCCATGTAGAAGGCCATAGTAGGCAAGTCAAAGCCCTCCATGGATTTAACGCAACTCATCCTACGGAGGGAACACTCGCCTATAGGAGGTTGAAGAACAGTGGCAGCCAAAGATGAAAATGCAAACGAGCCCCTCAGAGCACTCCAATGAGGGGCTCGGCTAAACATCATCTTTTCTCTCTGCCTTAACCTCTACAAAACCAATGCAACACTCTCAAGTATGGCCAGGCAATGTCTTAGCACTCACCAAGCGACAACGTTAACATTTCACCTGTTGAGGTGTTTCGTATTCTTTGCCAAAATCGATCAAGCATGCTCTCCAAATATCGACAAAGAGGGGCCAATGAAACACCCTAAAAAATGTGGGGTCATCCTTGCTTTACCAAGCTCTTACAGTCCAAACAGCACTATGGAAGTTCATCGGGAGGAGAACATTCTTAGTCTAGGTTGGCCAATTTGGAAAATTTTCTACTTTGAGCATGGACAGGTTCTGTACCATCCTGCCTGCCCACCAAAGTAGCCTAAATAGCCAGCAGCCTACTCAGAAATAGTGTGCAGAATCAACAACAACATTCTGGATCCACAAGAAATAGTTTGGAAATTTTTCTAAGTCACGAAGCTTGCTACACTACGCTATGTAGCGTAGCAAGCTTTAGAAGATTGGTGGAACGAAGTGCTATGCTACACAACGTTGCATAGCACAGCATGGAAATGACTTCACTACCCACTCCCCTTCCCCAATTTTGAGTTCTACAATGATGTCCTTTTCCATCAGGAAGCAGCAGGCCATGTCTGCTACTATGCTATGCTTAGCTACATTGCGTAGCAAGGTGTAGCAATCCTATGGAAGAGACAGAAGGTAGTTCGAAAGGCAGAGTCAACAAGGTTTACAAAACTTCCATCATGGGAGAAGGGTTTGCAAATCAACAAATCTTTTGCAACTAAGGCAAGTTGCTATGCTACGTAGCGTAGCATAGCGTAGCAAGCATGAGACATATAACAGAACACACGACAAAGTGCTACGCTATGCCAAGCAGGCTACGTCACAAAGCACAGCGAGGCATGCAGGTGGTTGTGTGACATCAATGCACTTCATCTAATCAAGCCGTTGGCACACGTCTCTAGATGCTAATAGTGCAATTATGGTGTGGTAGGATTACAATTATTGCATGGTAGGTTTTCATCGCAACGATCTTGTAGGCCCAATCGTCGTAGATGATTTGAGTGGTGCCAGTAAGACAACACAAGCCTACAGCACATAGCATTCAAACTGCCCTTTTTCGCTTATTTTCAGCCCTATAAATATCTCGGAAAATAGCATGTAACAAGTCAGCAATTTTAAGAAGCACCCACAATTTGAAAAAGAGATCTGCAATTCTTTAAAGTGGGAAACCTCAAAATAGTTCGCATTTTTCTTGAAGCACATAGCTCCCAAGTGGGGAAAACTTTGAAATTATAAAACAAAGATTTCCCCACTCTCCAGCATTGTAATATCAAAGTCATCTATTTAACACTGTAAATAGCGACTCTCTCTTGGTTGGCATGATGTTCCCGTCTCCATTTTACCACCTTTGTGAAACCCCTCACTATTTGTACATGAGTCTGCATCCAAGTGCATAGCTCCTTTTGCTCGACACACCTTGGTTACCCTTAGGATTTCTGCACTCTGCATCCTGTGCAGCCGATTGTATCCACCCTAACCGGCCGAATTTGTACCTTTGGAGCGGTGCATGTTTCTAACCATACTTTACTTTATCTCTCATTTACTATCTCATTTCTTTTGCACTGTTTTGCATCTTATTTACCTTTAAGCATTATTTCGTATTACTATCGCATTTTAATAGTTTCTCCCTTGCTTCATTTATTCTTAAGCATTATCTTCCATTTTGCATTATCTACATTGTAAAAGGCTATACCCACGCCGATGTAAGTCCCTGTCAAATCAACCAGACCGTTCAAGGAACCCCGTGTCTGCACACACCCAGCATGGCCCTCCCGTGGATACAGGGTTGGAACTGTCACATCCACTGACCCCCGGTGTTCTTCCAGCCACCAATGTTTTCAATCACTACAATGATCATGATCTTTTTTTTTGTCTACATCCTTACCTTGACTTTTCCCTTTGGATCTTTGTTTGTCATTAGATCCATTCTTACCAGAACCAAGATTGTGAATCATGGACTGTAAGTTCTGGTTTTGACCTTCTTCACCAAAGTCAAACAATGGAACTTTACTAAATGAAAAAACTCTAGAGAAGAATTCCCCACAATCTTTTCGGTATAGCAAGAATGGAGAATCATTAAGTCCTTTTCCCTTCATAAATTCATAACATTGTTCTAGCTATCAATTTTCTAGACATTGTGCTTCAATGGGATGATAATCTATGGTGTTAATATCTTGCACAATATACTTAGCATGACATTCTTGGAGACCCCATCATATAAAGCATTGCAAGAATGAATTGATCGAGTGATAATACAATGTTGTCCTTCATGTCATGCTACCATAGTTGTTCATCCCGTTGTAGGATGAAGGTGAAATTGGGTACATACTCATTAGGATGAGTATATCCCACTTGATATTGTTGAGGCACCAACTAATAAGCTTCATTAGACTTGGGTGGAGAAGCACTCATGTGAGAAGAAGACATTTTCAATTAGATGATAAAAATGCAATGTGCTTTTTAACTTTTATTGTAGTGATTGTAAAATATGATATGACTCTAAGGTTCATTCCAATGATTTTGAATGATTTCCACTAAATCCTAGATAGTGCATGAAACAAGAAAAAGGTCCTCGACAACAATGCTAATGATGAGTGGTGAGGTACCCCTTTGCCCAACCATACAAATCACTAAGGTGTTTATGCATGATCTAGTCAAATTCTGTGGACCTATAGTTCTCTAGTGCACTAGTTCCTTTAAGAGGTGAGATGGGCATTGAGAACATTTGTTACCTTCCCAACTACACTTGTGAAGCTCAAGGATATGATTTAAGTGTAATTGAGATACATGATTTTTATTATTTTATGTTTTATAAATTTGATCGCCTACAACAAGAATGGAAGGTAAAGTAATTGAAGATCTAATTCATCTACTACCTAACTAACCTAATACAAGTACCTATCCCACTTTCTTGGACACATCCTAAACACATATAGCACTGTTGGGCTACTAAATGTTAAGCATTACTGGGTTACCAAGTACTATATGTATGATCAAAGTGGTCATGCTCATGTTCATTAACAACTAGAAATTAATAGCTTAATTGAAATGCAGTAAAGTAAAATACATTAAAGGAAACATTAATATATTCTTATTGTTGCAAGGATTGTTAAAAGAATTTATTTTTATCCTATCACACTACTGTGCTCAACTACATCAATGTTCAAGATTTTTACACACATAAACTCTTGTTGTAAGCACTCAGAAAATATTCTAACTCTCAAGAAAATAAATTGCAAGAGCTTCACTAGTCTAACTAAAAATTAATATGAAAATTGACTAGAAATCATGATCCCAAGTGCTATATTTATAGGCTAGCATATGCCCTGTGACATCGGATACTTGACATCACATCTTGGATCCAATGTCAAATACCTGATGTCAAAGTAGATGAAAAACATGATTCATCAATCATCAAGATTCCTTTGGATTATTTTTACACCTTTCAAACTAACCATTCCATTCATTTTTTAAATTAGATTTAGCAAAAAATTTAAAAATTTCAATGATGATATTATAGATATAATATATCAAGCCCTGCAATATTGCATAAATGATATTGCATCTACGACATTGCTCTTATAAAAATCTATATATATGTGTGAAGTGTTAGGAAGATTTTTTGTTTTATCATTTTACACAAAGGAAGTTCATGTTATTTTTCTATCTAACCTTCAAAACATCATATCTTCCTCACTAGACATCTGATTTGAGCCATTCTTGATTCCTTTTGCTTACAGAGTGATCATCTTAGTCATGGGGGAGAACATTATGTGTAGTTTTTTGGAATTGCACTAAATTTCTCTAACACTTGGAAGAATAATTAAGGGTAAAAATAATAAAAAATAATAACATTTTAATATAATAAAAGCTAATAAACATAATATTCTTTTTCAATTCACCATTTAAGTACATTTTATGCAGCAAATCAAAGATAGTGATAGATCATCAAGATAAAATTGATTTCAACTAATTTATAAGTATTTAATTAAGGGTTTTTCTAAATAATTATTTTTTATTAAATGATGAATTTTCCAACTCTACAATCCAAATTAAAAATACATTTGATTATATCAAATACTTTTGATCAAGTCCAAGACTGAAGGGTTATGGACTATTAGGAATTTTTGCTAAATTTCTTGGTAATTTTAAATCTTCTTATGATTGTAGATGCCATCAAAAAGACTTGAAGCTAGAGGATCATCACAACGATGGGAAAAGAGGCCTAGAGGGAGAGGAAGAGGATGAGGCATGGCAAAAATCCTCCTGCAAAGCAAAAAGTACACTCATATTCTATCCATCGACCCACATTGTAATAGGGAAGTCTACAGAGGAAAAAGTTGATGTACCATCAACTCCAACAGAGGGACAATGCCTGCCACCCTCCAATAAGTGTTTCTAGTCTTTTTAGATCATTCATGGAGTTTTCACCTACAAAGGTCTATGAAAAATTTCAAGCCTCTCCCCTATGATGAACCATTTCTAGTAATGTAAAATGATATTTAAGAGAAGTCCATCAATTTTAACAGAATACAAAAGATGATGCTACCATGAAGATTGAAGGATTAATAGTTCCATACTTAGTAGAAGCAATTGCAAAAGCACTAAGTATACCAAATGTCAAGGCCAACATCACTTAAATATTCGCAAGGTTTGACACAAAAGTAAGGAATTTATTGTTATAGAGGACATATGAAACTATTGAAAAGGAGTATAGTGAATTATCCACTATAGAGAAGATATACTTCAAAATTGAGACATACCATATCTTCCTAATCAAAATAATTAATAAAATTTCCACATATGCTATCAGAGGAAATGTGATCTTAATGGTAAAATTCTAGGTTAACATTGTCAATGTTTTATTTTTTGGAAATCCATAGAAGGTTTGAAGACAATAAGATAAGGATACCTTGTCTTTCATTTCTTCTTATTAGAAAGTTGTGTAGACAAGATAAAATTTTAGGATATACTAATGATGTTCTACAAATAGCTGAAAATATTTAAAATGTAGAAATCTTCAAGCCACTACAACCCAAGAAAGATCAAGTGGAGAAGCAAATAAGCACTAAGGCTATAGTAGGGTTAACACTAGCAACAAACATTCCAACCATAGTCCCATAACAAGTAGAACCAAGTGGATTAACTCCAACTCTTGAACAAGTAGGATAAAGTGCTCCACTAGCATAATAGGACTATAGAGCTTCTATGATCCATTTACAAAAAATAGTAGAAATGATTAGTTGGGGCAGTAGCAAAGTTTCAAGTATGTACAAAGTAAAAGATAATCCCAATAGGCCTTTCATATATACAAGATCTATTAGTGATCAAATATCTTTTTAGGTAGGAGAATATGGTAACTAGGCATAAAAAATCTTAGAGAATGTTGCATCATTCTAGGAAATGTTAGAAATTAAAGAAGAAGGCACTATCATGATGATGCAACACCAAGATGCAGTGGGAGTAGTAGAAATCATAATAGACCACATTAAGGAATCATTTAATGTTCTCTTTGTGTCACTAACAAACATTTCTAGAAACATTAGCTAGAATATCAAAAAATGAAATAATATCCCTTACTGAACATGAACATGTCTTAAAGAGATTGATGTAGTTAGGACAAGTTATGAAAACTCTTTTTGATATCCTTGATGATATTACTACAATATAGTCAAAACTAATATCCATCAAAGGCAAGTTGGTCATGGTAAAAACAAGGATGTAACATGTGGAGAGTGAAGTGTAAAGACTATAGGTAGAATTAGCTACATTAAGAATTGAAAGACAAGATCTCTTTTTCAAACTTCGAGTTCTTCTTAAAATTGCTAACCTATTACATGCTTTTTGCCAGGATATTTATAGTGGTGAAGATAAGAGAAAAGGGGTGGTTTGAATGCTACGTGTTGCAGGCTTGCATTGTCTTACTGGCGCCACTCGAATCATCTTTGACCATTGGGCCTACAAGATCGTTGTGATGCAAACCTGCCATGCAATAATTGCAATCCTAACATACCGTAATCTAGCTATTAGTGTCTAGAGACGTGTGCCAATGGACCGATTAGCTGGAGTGCATTGATGTCGCACAACCACCTGCATGCCTTGTTGTGCTTTGTGATGTAGCTTGCTTGCCGTAGCATAGCACTTTGTCACGTGTTCTATTATATGTCTCATGCTTGCTATCCTATGCTATGCTACGTAGCGTAGCAACTTGCCTTAGTCACAAAAGATTTGCTAATTTGCAAACCCTTCTCACATGATGCAAGTTTTGCGAATCTTGTTGACTCCACCTTTCGAACTACCTTATGTCTCTTCTGTAGGATTGCTCTACCTTGCTATGTCATGTAGCTTAGCATAGCGTAGCAGCAAACATGGTCCACCACTTCCTGATAGAAAGGGACATCGCTGCAGAACTTGAAATTGGACAAGGGGAGTCAGTAGTGAAGTCATTGCCATGCTGCGCTGTGTGACATCACGTAGCATATCACTTCGTTCAGCCAATCTTCTGAAGCTTGCTACGCTACATAGTGTAGCGTAGCAGGCTTCATGACTTAGAAAACTTGCCAAACTATTTCTTGTGCATCCAGAATGCTGCTGTCAATTCTGTGCACTATTTCTAAGTAGGCTACTAGCTATTTAGGCTACTTTGGTGGGCGGGTAGGATGGTACAGAACCTATCCATGCTCAAAGTAGAAAATTTGCCGAACTGGCCGACCTTGAGTCAGAACGTTCTCCTCCTGATGAACTACGATAGTGTTCTGCAGACTGCAAGAGCTTGGTGAATCAAGGATGACCCTACATTTTTTAGGGTGTTTCAATCATGATTGTGATCATCAAATAGATGATAGTAGGCACCGTGATGGTGCTAGTTCTCCTTCCCCTTCATCTTCATCATCATAATCTTCTTCTTCTAGCTCCAACTGCAACTGCAGGAGGTGAGACCATGATGGAGGTGACCAAAATGACTGACAAGACCGAAATGATTAAAGGGACAATCAGGAAAGGTAAGATCAAGGGTACAAACATTCAAGAGAGGCACATCACCATGAACAAAGGGGTAGTAGAGGGAATCATAGGCACCATGATCATGGCCTTGATGATCCTTTGCTTGCTACCCAAAGTATGCTTAATATCATAGAGGTAGTACAAATTCCAATAAGGCATAAGAAGGATAGTCGAATCAAAAGGCTAGACATGAACAATATTCTTTGGTTCAAAAGGGGATATAACTTTGATTTGCAGAACCAACTCCATGTTTTTCAAGATGCATGTGCCTTGTAGAACATACAGAATGACTATCAAAAACTTAAGTTTTTTTTTAAGGACACTCATTAATGAAGCAAAGAACTGGTACCGGTCCTTAGAGCTAGAATCTATCAGATGATGGAGTACCATGATTGAATTGTTTAATCATAAATATCAAACATACTCTAGAGTGTCCAACTTAAAAAGGAAAATATAAGGATGGAAACAAGAAACACATAAACATTTGGATGCCACCATCAATTGATACTACTCATTAATGCAAAAATGTTCCAGCCATGGTTATTCTTAACTAGATCAACTTTGCCACATTATAGATTAGCCTCGATTAGAAATGAGGAGAACCCTTAGTGTCTATGCTCAAGGAAGACTATTAGAATTAAGTGCTCTTCAGATACAAATACTAATTAAGCAGGTAGCTAAAGAGGAGGGTGAATTAAGAAAAAGTGGAAGTGAAAAAGAGTATAACTGCAATCCTTCCATTTGCAAGAGGAAGGCTTGATTCTATGATAGTGAGGATGAATTTGCATCTAATGAGATGGTGAATAGGAAAACCTTGCCACTTCAAAAATTTCAATATGAACTTATGACCAAGGTTGATCAATTATGGGATTTCATGAATAGAAGATTTCAATATGTCCTAAAAATTAGTAAGGAGTCCAAAGAACAAGGTACTAATCATGAATGCAGGAGGTGTAAGGAATTTGAATGTAGCTATAAAAAAGGTAAGGGAAAGATTGTTACAGTAGAAGAAGTTGTGGAAAGTGAACTAGATGATGATGGTGGATGTGACATCTACCAATATGTACATCCTAAGGGATGTTGCTCCATAGTGTAACATTTACAAAAGTCTGGGGTGTATACTCTGAATCCATGACTAACACAAACAAAAATATCTAGAAGACTACTTTATCTTTAAGGTAATTTTAGGTAGTCCTACCAACAATAGCAATATTATCCTAGCAAAACTCCATCACAACCACATGAGTAATATAAATAGTAGCAACAACCATGATCATGGATGATGGCACCACCAAGGCAGCAATACCCTTACAAATAGCTTCATCCCTATGGGTGCTACATTTAGCAACCATTGTCTCCACATGACTCTAATTATGTTTCTACTTTTCAATCTCACTACCACCCTTTTGATTATTATCAAAATCATTCTCCACATAAAATAAGGGATTCCACCTTTTACCCTTATCTGTGTCCTATCCTTGCACATCTTTCTCTTCCAACCACACAATTACCACCTACTCCACTTATGCAAGGGAACTACCAACTCAACTATAATAATGCAACACTACTAGGATTGTTAATCTACAACTGGTTCATCAACCAAGTGGGTCGGAGACTCAATCAAAGAAAAGATCTTTCTTCCAATCACATAGTTCACCTAAGCCCTTAAATACACTCACTATTGACAACTTTGTCCCTCCATCTTCCTCTGTATCCAATTCCATTAAGTCCTATTCAAACCAAAATCTACCTAGGATCAATATTACAATGCTTACTCACACAATATCTGATTGGATCCTTGCTAGAAAACTTCCTAGGAAATTAGCCAATCCTAGAAGTCTTCTCATTTATTTGTAGATTGCTAGGAATGAACTATGAAAAGCTCTTCTCAAATCAAGTTCTAGAATCAATTTAATTTCTCATGAGATGTACATACATGAAACCTACCTGCTCTCAAGAAGAGCAATATTAAGTTAGATTTGGTAGACCAATCCATCACTATGTCATTGGGACTAGTGGACGACATTGTGACCACTATTTGTAGATGGTCTTGTCCTACTGATTTCCTAGTGATCAAGGTGAAGAACTGTAAAGGGATTTCCCAATCATCATGGAAAGGGCATGGCTTAGCACTATTGATGCAAGAATAAGCATAAGAGATCTTTCCATGGAAATATCCAGATAAAATGCATTTGGAAAGATTAAGAAGAAGTGAGTTATATGCATCATGTACAATGATACAGGGTGCAATTATGTGCAAAAACTCTAGGCTATGTAATAATCAACTATCTCTACATGTAAGCAATGTGCACTAGAAGTAGAAATTCAAAGGTGTCTATATGAAATAAACACAAAACATGAGGGTACCTAGTGGTTGACCGTTGATTCTGAGTAGCATACTTTGCATGGAACCAGCTAAGGGCCTAACATATGCATATGTTGTAGGCATGGATGAATTAGAGTAAGTTCATTACCAAGTCTCCGATGATGCAAATGATGATACTTATTAGGAAGAGTTGGAAATTCCTAAAATTTTTAAGCAAGAACCCCTTAAACTAAAAATGCTATTGGATGGAATGAAATATGTGTTTTTTAAAAATGGGAAGCTTGTCATAATTAATGCAACTCTCACTCTAGCATAGAAAAAGATGTTGAATGTGGTTGAAAAATGATTAGTAGCTTTTGCTTGGTCATATCCTATACTCACAGGGATTGATCCTAGGATATCCCAACATTGCATCTACACTAATCCATCCATAAAGTCAAAGAGATAGACACAGAGGAAATTGAACCCCACACTGAAGCAAATTATCAAAGAGGAAATTGAACTCCTCAAGGCAGGGTTCATTTATCCCATTGTGGATGGTGTATGTCTTAGTCCACTCATAATTGTGCCAAAGAAAGGAGGAAAGTGGCAGGTCTACATCGATTTTTGGCTATTGAATATGGCAACATTTAAGGATCACTTTCCATTTCCATTTGTTGATCAGGTGCTAGAAACAATATCTGGGAATTTCTACTATATTTTTTTAGATGGTTATAATGGCTATAACCAAATTCAAATTGCCCTAGAGGACCAAGCAAAGAAAAATTTCCTGAGTCCTTTGGGAACTTTTGCATATTTCAAGATTCCATTTGGTCTATGCAATGCTCTTTCTACATTCCAATGCTTGGTCCTAATCATTTTTCAACATTTGATTGGAAGTGGTGTGGAAGTATTCATGGATGACTTCTCCACTTATGGAGCTACATTTGAGCAAGCTCTGGACCACCTTGAGCAAGTGCTAAAATGATATGTTGAAACCAACTTGTAACTCAATTGGCAAAAAATTCACCTAATGGTCCAAGAATGCATTGTATTTAGGCACAAAATATCACAAGCAAGAATTGAGGTAGGCCATAAGAAAATAAGGGTCATCTAAGGAATAACTTGATGACTAGAAACTATTAAAGATGTTTGATCATTTCTTGGACATATTGGCTACTGTTGGTGATTCATAGAGAATTTTTCTAAGATCACAAAATCATTGATGGAGATAACAAAGAAAGATGCTTCATTTGTCTAAACCATGGAATGTGAAAAAGCATTCCAACAACTAAAAGAGAAACTTGTAAAAACTCCAATGCTATAGACACCTAACTAGTCTAGATCATTTCATGTCATGATGCGTGCATCAAGATAGATGATACGAAATGTCCATACTACATCCATTATGCTAGCCAAAGCATTGTGGATGCATAATTGAACTACATCACTATAGAAAAATAATTTATGGTAGTAGTGTTTTCTCTAGAGAATTTCAATAATTATGTGCTTGGATACAAGGTGTTTGTGTAGATGGACCACAGTGCCATCCACTTCCTAATGAACAAGCCAATGGTGAGCTTCCATGTCATACGGTGGCTGGTGATCTTACAAGAATTTGATCTTACGATGATAGATTGAAAGGGCACTGAGAATGTGATCATTGATCACTTGTCCGAATTGCAATGGGACAATAAAAAGGAAGAAAACCCACTATCTAATATGTTTCTTGATGAACTCCTCTTTGTTGGGGCTATAACTAAATAATTTCCCAATGAGACTAAATGGTATGACAACATTCTCACCTATCTTCTTACCAAAGAGATGTCACAAGGATTTGATCAATAGAAGAAATAATAGTTTGTTCACTAGGTAAAACACTTCATGGAGATCAATGAACACCTCTACAAGGTGTGTGCTGATGGCTTGGTTTGTTGGTGTATCCCTAATATCGATCAATTATGCATTCTTTAAGACACTCATGAAGGTCCTTGTGGAGGACACAATGTTGGGAGATGCACGACTATTAAAATCTTAATGGTAGGGTACTATTGGCCATAAATCTTTAAGGATTCTGACCATTACATCTACTCTTGTGAATGATGCCAATAAGATGGTGGAATGACTGCTCAAATGAAGGGACATCAATAATGGATTCGATCATTAGAACTCTTTGACATCTAGGTCATTGATTTCATAGGTTCCATCATGCCCATGTCAAATGGAAAGGTGTACATCATAGTCATTGTTGACTATTGTACAAAATGGGTAGAAGTAGCAGTGATCATTGACTATACATTTTCTACTACTACTTAGTTTGTACAACAAAATTTTGTAAATAGGTTTGGTATGCCATGTGCATTAATTTCTGATAATAGAACTCACTTTATAGGCACTACTTTTTAGAAGGTCATGTAACACTTGGGGGTTGAACACAAACTCACAACACCCTATCATCCCCAAGCTAATGATTAGGCTAAGGTTACCAATATGGAATGACAAGGATTCTAACAAGAACTGTTAGCAAATATAGGAAAGACTAGAGCACAAAACTCAACGATGCCCTTTGGGCCTACCACTCAACATTGAAACTTCCTATAGGCTATTCTTCCTATGATCTTGTGTATAGAAAATTACCAACACTTCCTATTTAATTTGAGCTTTGTACACTTTCAACAGCTTGTGACCTCAACTTGAACTTAAGTCTAGCACAAAAAGAAAGACAAATGAATATCAAATTGCTAAAAGAAAATCAGTTGGTGGCCCTATCATCTAATGAGTTGCACAAGGCCTACAACAAAAACCATCATGACCTTAAAATCAAAAAAGTCAAATTTCAACCAGGAGATAAGGTTCTCTATTCGAACCCCACATAGGTACCTTAACAAAATAAGTTTCAAATGTTGTGGGAGGGACATTACATCATTTATTAAACTTTTTCTTTAGGAGCCATGATGATCTACAAACCTAAGAGCCCATATAGGAAATAGCTAGTCAACATCCAACAAATCAAACCTTTCCATAAGCATAAGCTGGCTAATACAACAAATGCCTCACCGGATGGACAACCATGTTCCATATTTCAAATCTCCTCCTTTCAACTTAGTCATGGGCGAGATGGCCACCCATGCTAACCATATAAGTAGTTCCTTAGTTTTTCAAATTTTTAATACATTCTTTATGTTACATCTTGTTTCATGTTATTAATATTTTCTAATTTTTATTTTACACCATCATTAATACATTTTCTATTTTTGGAATATTTTACACTTTTTTAAATATTTTCTTTTTCTTTTATTTTGATGTGATTTTCTAACTTATTATTAATAATTGTCAAGTATACTAGTAATGCGTTGATTGATGGTGGTATGTACTATTTTTTTATTTGATTGTTGGTGTATCGATTCTAGCTTTGAATTTAATTACAAATGATTAGGACATGGTTTCTTTTTCATGCAATAAGTACTAAGTCCATAACATCCACCCATCCACAAACTCCATGGTTTTCCTTGTTTTGGAAACATGTAGTCCCTTTTTCATTAACAAATTTGTGACTTTGATAGTTTCTAGAATTGGGAAGGATTCAAAGATTTGAATAGGGTGTCACTTCAAGGGGAATTGGTATTCTTTATATCTTTGGTTTGCCTGGGTGCATGTGTGTTTTCATGGATTTCTTACCATTTCGTGGTGACCAATAAAAGGATGTTGGATAAGTCTTTTCATGGTGTGGTTCTCATTAAAAAAAGCCAAAAAAATAATGACAATTCAAAGCACATCCCTTAGAGAAAATAAATGGGCTACAAGCACTAGTTATGAGACTAGAAAGAGATGTTACCCATGCATAAAGGTCCCCTCTAACTAAGTCCCTTCCTCATTTTCTACTTCTCTTTTCTTCTTTAATAAGAAATGGAGATTGTTCTATGGAAGCACTCTTGTGTCTCAAGGGGATTGATTGGCCCTAGAACGGTGATGTGAAGTCACTGAATATGGTTGGTTTTTTTTTTGACTAGTGATGGATCTTCTTAGAGTTAATTAACCATAAAATCCACAAGGGACTTCATGTGGCCTTAATTATAAATTGCATTCCACTCTCTCTCATCCATCTATGTTTTTCATGTCTCACCTTACTACTAGTTCCATGTTCTAGTTTAATGTCTTGGTTTGATGTGTCAGAATTCTTAGGTAGTTTTTTCTAGGTTTTTGTGCTTAAATTTTTGTAACTACTAAACATCTATGGAGCCCACAAAATGTTTGGTTTAAATTCATGCAAGGGCATAGCCCACTTACATATCTTTTGGCTAGGTTAGTTAAGATCGTTATCCTTAGACACTCTAACAATCAAATCTTTTTGTTTGCCCCATCAATGACATCAAATTGTGCACATCTTCACAGAATTTTTCAATAACTTTTCTTTTTATTGTTTTGAATTTTTACATCCTTTTTAATTATTTTCTTATGTTGAACTTTTTAAAATGTAATGGACCACTTATCTATTCTATCCTATTTGTCAGCCTTCCCACTAACACTCCTAAAGAACAATCTACCACAATCATAACCTAGCCAACTGTAACCACCAATGAGAAAAGGCATTTAACAACTATGTGTTACACATTGCATACTAATTCAAAATTCTATTGTGATTGCTGTGGGAAGCATGGACTAGAAGTTGAACTATCTTCACTAAAGATGCTACCATAATATCACACAATGCTGACCATTCATGATTGTTAGATCTTCTCTCTTACTCTTCAACTGCCAAGAGGTGTTGGATGTTAGTTTCATCTCAAGTGTTCACTTCTCTTATCATGAACACCTAATTTTTTAAAGATTGTAACTTTGTACGCTTGGGCACTCAAATTCTATCTATTTTATCTAAGTCAATTTGTATGTCAGTTAATAATCCCATATTGACCCAATATTTTGTAAGGAACTTTTTCCTTCTCTTCTTCACACAAGGTCAAGTTTTCATTCAGTTGTGGTGGTATGAAAAATCACATTTTTCATCTTCTTTGATGTCAGAGCCTTGACATTGACTATTTTACATTAGAGCCATGATGCAATGTTGGGTATCTGATGTCATGGGATATACACTAGCCTATAAATATAGCACTTGGGCATATGATTTCTAGTTATTTTTCATATTAGTTTTTAGTCAAAGTAGCAAAGCTCTTTCAATTTATTGTTTTCAAAGTTAGAATATTTTTTAGTGCTCATAGTAGGAGTCTAAGTGTGTATGGATATTTGTTTGAACATTTATGTACTTGAGTGTAATAGTATGACAAGAATAAAAATGACCTCTTTTGACAATCCTTGTAGCACTAAGAATAGATTAATATCTCCTTTAATGCACTTTACTTTCATGCACTTTACTTTAATGCATTTTAGTTAAGTAATTAATTTCTAGTTGTTAATGAACATGGGAATGACCACTTCAAGCATACATATAGTGCTTGGTAACTGAACAATGCTTAACATTTGGTAGCCTAACAACACTATATGTGTTTAGGATGTGGCCAAAAATGTGGAACGGGAACTTGTGTTAGGTTAGCTAGGTAGTAGATGAATTAGCTCTCTAATTACTTTCCCTTTCATTCTTGTTGTAGGCAAGAAAATTTATAAAACATAAATAATAAAAATAATGTATCTCAATTACACTTAAACCATACCCTTGAGCTTCACAAGTGTAGTTGGAAAGACAACGAATGTTCTTAATGCTCATTTCACTTCCTAGAGGAACTAGTGCACTGGAGAACTATAGGTCTATGGAATTTGATCGGATCATGCGTAAATGCATTGGTGATTCATATGGTTGGGCGTAGGGGGTATCTTGCCACTCATCAATGATAGATGATGCTTAGAATATAAGAATTTGATGTCAAAAGTATGTGAAAGAAGGATTTTGGAAAAGATAAGCCAACTAAGGTTTAAAAGATAATTTAATCAAAATTAGTGAACTTATGAGTGAGTATGAATATGTAGGAAGATAATGACTATTTTTAAAATTATTTAGGAGATACAAGATTATGTGGAATTGGTTATCAAATATGAAATATAAGAATTNACAAGAAAAACTACTTTGAGCATACATATAGTGCTTGGTAACCCAGAAACCCTTAACATTTAGTAGTCCAATAGCACTATATGTGTTCAACATGTGTCCAAGAAAGTAGGACAGGTACTTGTGTTAGGCTAGCTAGGTAGTAAATGAATTAGATGTTAAATTACTCTACCTTTTATCCTTGTTTTAGGTGATTAAATTTATAAAACATAAAATGATAAAAATTATTTACCTCGATTACACTTAAACCATATCCTTGAGCTTCATAAGTGTAGTTGGAAAGACAATGAACGTTCTCAACGACCATTTCACTTCCTAGAAGAACTAGTGCATTGGAGAACTATAGGTCCATATAATTTGACAAGATCACATGTAAATACCTTAGTGATTCATATGGTTGGGTATAGGGGTACCTTGCCACTCATCAACACAGCCACCCATGACTCATCACTATATTATCAAATCATTAAAGGATTGATTATATATCTAGTGATACCTCATCATCCATCCCCTCATTTTCAAAAATAAAGGTTATTACAATGGACATAATAACATTATTTTTACATNTAAAAATAATGTTATTATGTCCATTGTAATAACCTTTATTTTTGAAAATGAGGGGATGGATGATGAGGTATCACTAGATATATAATCAATCCTTTAATGATTTGATAATATAGTGATGAGTCATGGGTGGCTGTGTTGATGAGTGGCAAGGTACCCCTATACCCAACCATATGAATCACTAAGGTATTTACATGTGATCTTGTCAAATTATATGGACCTATAGTTCTCCAATGCACTAGTTCTTCTAGGAAGTGAAATGGTCGTTGAGAACGTTCATTGTCTTTCCAACTACACTTATGAAGCTCAAGGATATGGTTTAAGTGTAATCGAGGTAAATAATTTTTATCATTTTATGTTTTATAAATTTAATCACCTAAAACAAGGATAAAAGGTAGAGTAATTTAACATCTAATTCATTTACTACCTAGCTAGCCTAACACAAGTACCTGTCCTACTTTCTTGGACACATGTTGAACACATATAGTGCTATTGGACTACTAAATGTTAAGGGTTTCTGGGTTACCAAGCACTATATGTATGCTCAAAGTAGTTTTTCTTGTTTTTATTAATAACTAAAAATTAATTAATTAATTTAAATGGATTAAAGTAAAGTGCATGAAAGTAAAGGACATTAAAGGAAACATTAATCTATTCTCAGTGCTGCAAGGATTATCAAAAGGGGTCATTTTTATTCTCATCACATTGCTATGCTTAGGTACATCAGTGTTCGAACAAAGATCTGTACACATTTAGACTCCTACTGTGGGCACTCAAAAATATTTTAACTTTGGAAAAAACAAATTGCAAGAGCTTCACTACTCTATGGCAAAAATATGAAAAACTCAACTAAAAACTTATGAAAACTATGAGCCCATGCACTATATTTATAGGTAAAACACCATAAAATTCCAAGGTACTATTGCTTCACCAGGGTCTTGGAAATGAGGCAAACATTTCCAAAAGTGTAGCCCCATGACAGTTTGGTAGGAAATGAATGCACTAAGTTTAGACTGTTCAGTTCGGCAAGTTTTCTACCTCCAGAGTTGACAAGCCCTATGGACTCTCTGGCCTACCCACCTGGGTAGTTCACCTAGTTGACAGTATATTCAAAAACCATGCTTGGGTTTGTTGACAGTGCTTAAGATGGGCAAAACAGTTCGACAAGTTTCTAGTGGAGAAGTTTGCTACACTACGTAGCATAGCGAGCCTTTGAAAAATCAATCAAGTGTCTGAATGCAGGCTTTAGCAAAAGATGTTCACATAAGGCAAAGTTATAAATTAGACAATATAGAGTGCTACGCTATGCTATGCCACATAGTGTAGCACAGTGTAGCAAGGGAAAAATAGGCAGAGCTTGCTCATCATAGTTTTAATAGAAATGCAACTTACATTGCCTACTACGCTATGCTACGCTACGTAGCATAGCATAGCATAGCAAACAAGGAAGATCAACAAAATTCTCCAAAACCTAACCATGCATGCACCAAGGCTTTCAGTAAAGGCAAATGACTTAAATGCAAGTTTTCTTCCCAAATTGGTGGCTACACTATGCTACGCTACATAGTGTAGCAAGTAGCTACACTACACCGACATGCTACGCTACATAGTGTAGCACAACATAGCAAGCAGCTATGCTACTTCAATGTGCTCCACTCCTCATTTGCATTGTTGGCACACTTGATTCTAGCATCTCTAGTTTCAACAAGAAGATTACAATGTAGTAGGTTTACAGCTAGTTTTGCACATCTTTGCTGTATGGACACATTAGCATCTCATGGGTCCAGGACACATGGCACCTAAACTGCATCTCTCGCTTACTCCTATTCCTATAAATACCCCGATGAGAAACACTCAAAGGGTTGGAAATTTTAAGCATTTTTGGCATTTTTTTTGTGGTTGACAAGTTGAAGCATTTTTGGAAAGTTGGTAAATTTGGTTGGTGTAACGACGGAAAACGTCGGCAGCTGGAAATACCGACCGAAATTCCGTGTACACAGCTTTAACCACGGATCCGCGCGAGGGCTAAGCTGGAAAAACGAATCCGCGGTGCCCTGAACGGTCTTGTCGATCAGATAGGGACTTACGGGTCAGTAAAAGCGATGATGATTATGGATTTTTGCGTGTCGTGATCTGGTGCGAGAGATCGTAAAATGGGAAGACAACGACGTAGATGGATCGCTACGAAGATAACATCAAAACGCCGAAAAGATGCTAATCGGGAAAAAAAAAAGAAACGTGTACGTCGCAAAGATCAAAGATCTATGTTTTAATGCTGGATCGGATGTATGCTTGTTTATATGTTACGTTACAATGGGAGAAAAAAAAACTCCCCAACAACTGGATATAGAATGAGCACAAAACAACAAGAAAACTGTGTAGATAGAAGTCTGATCTACCTTGTAGGCCCAAAGCTCAGCTGCAGGAATGGTCAAGCTCTGAAGTCTGTCGATCTTTTGAACGATAGAACCTTCTAACTGGGCGAGACGACTCTGCAATTCCCGTTCTACTTCTTTGCTTCGGGTAGATCTGCTGTTAGGGCTCAGGCGTGCTGTGTTCTGTTTCTGCTAAAGGGTGGTGTTTGCAGCGATTACCAAAGGATGCTCTTGTTTCTCTGCTCAAGGTGATAAGTGTGCCCTTGCTCAGAAAATGCTCTTGTCCCCTTGATCTACTGCCAACGAAAAGCGATATGTACTCTGGTGCTCTGGTTTGTTAACTTGTCCACTGCTAACTTCCCCCCTCCTCTCTTTTTTTTTTGTATATTTGTCAGGCGGGGTATTTATGGGCTACGACACGCGCAACCCTGATGGTGTGGGCTCGAATGTCGCGGATCCTGTCGACGCGATTCTTTTAAGTCGAACTGCGACTACGCACAACACGCTCGTTTGCGTGCTGTGCGTGTAAAGAGCAGGCCTATGATAGGCGTGTCTCGGCTGCATTTGTGCTCATTTGCGTTGTGTTGCGTGTATGAACGCAACCTAGGTGTAACAACAACGCGCTTACGCGCATCACGCAACTGTGCGTGACGCAGCGTAAATGTAACATACACTCTCCACGCAGCTACGCGCGGTGGAGTGTAATTAAAGTGTCACTTACGCTCATCACGCAGCTGTGCGTGACGAAGCGTAATGAGCGCGTGTTTGCATTCTGACCTACGCATGAACACGCATCGCCGCGTAACGCGCGTAAAGATCAATTGTTTAAGCGTTGCGAGAACAAGTGCCAACCCGTCGTGTTTCTCTGGATTTTGCTTTTAACTGTCCTGGAGCTTATTACGCTCATTATGCTGCCGTGCGTGATAAAGCGTAAACTTGTCCTTGAGCATATTCACCTTGAACTGTCTTGGAGCCTATTACGCTCATTACGCTGCCGTGCGTGATGGAGCGTAAACTTGTCCTTAGACATATTCGCCTTTAACTGTCTTGGATCCTATTACGCTCATTACGCCGCCATGCGTGATGGAGCGTAAACTTGTCCTTTGAACAGATTTGAGGTGTGTTCTCGCTCAAATTACGAATCTTCGCCTGAGGCCGACTCGTAATTTTCACGGTGTTTCAATGGCCCCTCTTTGTTGACGGTTAGAGGGCTTACCCGAAAAACGTCGACAAAGAATGCGAAACACCGGATTGGTAGAAGCAAGAACAACGTTCATCCATGACTACTCAGGTGTTGCTCTGTTTACGTAAAAGGAAGGCTGGCGAGTATGAGAGGTAGAAGGGTGTAACTGGAAACAGGTTCGAGGAAGATGCAAACGGTGTGTTTATTTATGTCAACAAGAATGCTTTCAGACGAGCGTAGCGCGTCAATCTGAGATATCTCTGTTACAAATTGTAGCAGGAATACGTGCAAAAAGGAGCATTGCGCATCACTTTTGCGATGTCTCTGCTAGCGTGAGTATGAAAAGCGAAGGTTTGCATATGTGAATGCTGCGTATGGGACTGGGTAGGGAAGAAGGAAACAAAGATTAAGGTTAGACGCGTGTCGGGAAGAAATGCACAAAGCTGAGTGGGTGGGCAAACCTGAGCAGCCATTTCAGCATGCTGTTGTACTTCGCCACTCAGATGGACGCACCTTTAAATGACATCCTCCAAGTTAAGCAGCCTGCAACCACAAAAGGAAATAGAGGACGCCATTGCTGCTAAACTGGAGGCAAGATGTTCTTGAAACCAATGCTGTCTGATGTTAAATAAATGAGCTGAAGAAAAGGAGCCGAGGCACGCGGGCGGAAGCGCCAATCCTGATGATCGGCGCTGCATTCCTGCGACAAATCGCATCAGATACAGTGTAGTTAACTAGCTGCATGAGGCACCGGCCAGATGAATTTGGGAAGCTGGCGTCCGATAGCGATGATTGGCGAGGATTCCCGAGGCCGTTGCTGACGAGGATTTCGTCGGAGCTCCGACTGTCGAGGCTAAACTCTCAGAGGTACCACCACTGCCATGGGTGCGGTGGCGAAATCTCCGAGGGATCAGTAAGATGCCTCTTTGCTTAACCGAGGAATCAGTAGGATGCCGGTGAGGTGGCGATGCTGGTATTGCTTCAGTATCCCACCCCGTCTGCTGTGCAACTGTACAGGAGTGATCACGCTCGCTTGAACATGGTAGCGGTCTGTACATCCCAGTTTCAAGTCCTGGTAGACTATCGTTACTGGTTTTAAGTCTCAGCAGACCATGGTCCCAGTTTAAAGTTCGGGCAGACCGAGAAGTGCTAGTTTTACGTCGTAGCGGACGGTGGTAAGGCTGATTTATGGTCTCAGTAGACCGTGCTGTGGATGTCAGTTTTATGTCATGACCCAGGGCCAGAGCTGTGCTGGTTTTACGTCTCAGCAGACGGCTACTTACCTGTGCCAGTTTAGCATCGTGGCGGACGCGTGCAGAAGGTGTCAGTTTTTCGTCGTGGCGGAGCTGTACAACATTGCCAGTTTTACGTCGTAGCGGATGGTTACCATTTGCCAGTTTAGCGTCGTGGCGGACGCGTGCAGAACATGCCAGTTTTACGTCGTAGCGGACGATTACCGTTTGCCAGTTTAGCATCGTGGCGAACGCGTGCAGGACATGCCAGTTTTACGTCGTAGCAGACGAGCAATGCCATACCTGTTTTCAACACCGTAGATGCCGCTAGATGAAATACCGCTTTAAGTACACATGATTCACAGGATTTGCTAACTCGGTGCCGTTGACGTCTGCCAATTTAAACGCTCCGTTGCTATATGCGTCGGTTACCAAGAAAGGGCATTCCCAGTTTGCAAAGAACTTGCCTACTGGTTCACGCACAGCCTTGAGAACCAGGTCTCCTTGTTTGATCAGATGCTGCTGAAGATTATGATGATGCTTTTGTCTCTGTTTATCCTGATATTTCTCAATTGCTTCAAGAGCCTGTATCCGCTTCCCTTCCAATGACTCCAAATCCATTATCCGAGCCTCGGTGTGTTGAGCCTCATTTATAATGGTGGAGAGGACCATTCTCAGAGAAGGAATTTGCAATTCGAGAGGTAGCACCGCCTCAGATCCGTAAACTAGGCTATAGGGCGTACTGCCTGTAGCTGTTCGACACGTAGTACGATATGCCCATAGCACGTAGAGGATCTGTTCATGCCACCGCCTTTTGTTGC
>MNCI01004263.1:11249-37367 GCA_015680685.1 Gnetum montanum | reverse complement strand
GACATCGCAAAGACTCTGACCAAAGTATGCGGCCACTGTTGCAACAACAAGGATTCGAATCTAAAGGTGGCCAAGTGAGTGTTGGGATCCCCCTCCCCATTATACTTGGTAAAGTGCGGGAGAGACATCCCTGGCGGCAACGACAACACGGGGACCGCTGGATTAATCGGATCATCTTGATAGAAATCCGTGATCTGAATGGTATCAGACCCAGCGGTCTTGAGGCGTCGCACCTCCTCAGTGAGCGTCTGGATAAGCTGGAACACTTGATCTAGACCTGTTAAAGGAGGTGTCTGTGCAGCAGGCATAGGAGCAGGAGGTTGGACTAGGTGAACAGCCCCAGGAAACTGAAACACAGGAGGTGGTTGGCTAACCGCTTGTGGCGCAGGGATTCGTGCAGGCTGGGGGACCTGCGAAGGTCCCCACCCACCGGTTTGGGACGCGGGGTTAGCTGCTGCCTGCTGCGGGGCATAATGATAAGTGTAGTGAGGAAGCACCCGTGAAAATTTCGCCGCTGGTGCTTGCGGGGGTTGTGCATTGTAAACTGTATTCGTTTGCTGTTGTGTTGCAGGGTTGGCCCAGTGACTCGTCGCGGGGTTGGCCCAGTGACTCGTCGCAGGGTACTGGACAAAGGTTTGGGGGGGCATGGTTGCGGTATGCTGCTGAGTTGGCGGGGGCGGGAACCCTTCGGGGCGAGTTGATGGTATAGTGTGAGTCCGCACGTGAGGGATGAAATGGGGGACGGTGGCCGCCAGGCCGACCACCGGAATGTTAATTATATGCTGCGACAGGATCACCCCCGCGTTATGGTGCAGTTGCATTTGCAACCCAGAAGGCTGTGCACTTGCCTGTTGCCACCCAGACGGTTGCGCATTGGCCTGAGGGGGAACAGGGATGTGTGTTTGGGTGATCATGGCCGAGTCCAAAGAAGTCGCTTCTCCGTTGAAAGGGAACAACGGATTCACGTATGTGTGAGGCGTCGAGGTATGGAACGAATGTTCTGACACGGCTGCAAATTCGTCCTCTGCTTCTGCCTCTTCCTCACGCTCGGGCTCTACCGCAGGTTGTGAGGCCTGGCCTCTAGCCATGATCAACTGGGAGATGAGTTCGTTTTGGTGCTCGGTCAAGGGGATTATATCGTAGGCGGTTGGCTTGAAATCGTAACCCCCTCGATGGAGCGCCTCAAAGTTTCGTTTTGCCTCAAGCTCGGCTCGGCTGAGAGCCAACCTCGCTTGGATCTTGATGCAAATGAAGTTGTAGTCTTCAGGGGTTATGGCCGTGAAGATAGGATATTTCCCATGAAGCCTTAATGAGCGGCGCAAGGGTCCCTGAGGACCGGTTGCACCGGGGGCTGGCCCTATGGTCACCGTCGGGTTCACGGGCGCGACACCCGGATCGACAGTGGTCACGGTGGTTGTGGCTGTTGTGTTTGAATAGTAAGAATCCATGGATCAACGATGAAAAAATGACTGAAAGTTGAATTTGAATGAAAGAAAGGTTGACAAACAGCACAAAAGGCTTTCTACCCTGCCGGATTTCAAAGAAATCGTCTTTGCGACCGATCTATACCACGCGATTAGCCGTAGACTTCCTTAGAGGTATCACGTCTATTCGGATCGGAGCCTGAAGGCCCTCCTTCTAGCGCTAGAAAACTGTAACGATGGAAAACGTCGGCAGCTGGAAATACCGACCGAAATTCCGTGTACACAGCTTTAACCACGGATCCGCGCGAGGGCTAAGCTGGAAAAACAAATCCGCGGTGCCCTGAACGGTCTTGTCGATCAGACAGGGACTTACGGGTCAGTAAAAGAAATGATGATTATGGATTTTTGCATCTCTTGATCTGGTGCGAGAGATCGTAAAACGGGAAGACAACGACGAAGATGGATCGCAACGAAAATAACGCCAAAACGCCGAAAAAATTCTAATCGGGAAAAAAAAAAGAAACGTGTACGTCGCAACCATCAAAGATCTATGTTTTAACGCTGGATCGGATGTATGCTTGTTTATATGTTACGTTACAATGGGAGAAAAAAAAACTCCCCAACAACTGGATACAGAATGAGCACAAAACAACAAGAAAAGTGTGTAGACAGAAGTCTGATCTACCTTGTAGGCCCAAAGCTCAGGTGCAGGAATGGTCAAGCTCTGAAGTCTATCGATCTTTTGAACGATAGAACCTGCTAACTGGGCGAGATGACTCTGCAATTCCCGTTCTACTTCTTTGCTTCGGGTAGATCTGCTGTTAGGACTCAGGCATGCTGTGTTCTGTTTCTGCTAAAGGGTGGTGTTTGCAGCGATTACCAAAGGATGCTCTTGTTTCTCTGCTCAAGGTGATAAGTGTGCCCTTGCTCAGAAAATGCTCTTGTCCCCTTGATCTGCTGCCAACGAAAAGCGATATGTGCTCTGGTGCTCTGGTTTGTTAACTTGTCCACTGCTAACTTCCCCCCTCCTCTCTTTTTTTTTGTATATTTGTCAGGCAGGGTATTTATAGGATACGACACGCGCAACCCTGATGGTGTGGGCCCGAATGTCGCGGATCCTATCGACGCGATTCTTTTAAGTTGAACTGCGACTACGCACAACACGCTCGTTTGCGTGCTGTGCGTGTAAAGAGCAGGCCTATGATAGGCGTGTCTCGGCTGCGTTTGCGCTCATTTGCGTTGTGTTGCGTGTATGAACGCAACCTAGGTGTAACAACAACGCTCTTACGTGCATCACGCAACTGTGCGTGACGCAGCGTAAATGTAACATACACTCTCCACGCAGCTACGCGTGGTGGAGTGTAATTAAAGTGTCACTTACGCTCATCACGTAGCTGTGCGTGACGAAGCGTAATGAGCGCGTGTTTGCATTCTGACCTACGCACGAACACGCATCGCCGCGTAATGCGCGTAAAGATCAGTTGTTTAAGCGTTGCGAGAACAAGTGCCAACCCGTCGTGTTTCTCTGGATTTTTCTTTTAACTGTCCTGGAGCTTATTACGCTCATTACGCTGCCGTGCGTGATGGAGCGTAAACTTGTCCTTTGAACAGATTTGAGGCGCGTTCTCGCTCAAATTACGAATCTTCGCCTGAGGCCGACCCGTAATTTTCACGGTGTTTCAGTTGGCAAAAATTTGATTTGGCAATCCCAGTTGACATCCTTGGTGTTTTCATTATTTGCATTGGCATTTGAGTTCACATTCAAAGGAATAGCTTGAACATTTTGAGTGTTTTGGCCATTCTTAAACTCTCTGTGTGCCTCCAGCATTGTGTAATTCATTCTACACTCCAAACAAAGAAGAGACTCGAACCCGTGATCTTGTGGTGGTGCATTTTCTTACCCTTGTAGGGATTAAAAACATCGGTGGCTTGAAAACACCGAGGGATGAATGGCCATGTATAGTCTCAACCTCATATCCATGGGAGGGCCATGTTGGATGGAACAGATACAGGGCACCCTGAATGGTCTGCTCGATCAGACATGGACTTACTCGATGTCTATATAACCTTTTGCAACATGTGATTTGAAAGTAGAAATGATAACGCAGAGTAATGCTTAAATGTAAAAGAGAAAGAAAACAATGTAAAATGCAATAATAAGCAGGAAACAAAGTAAAATGTAGTTAGAAAAATGCACTACTTCAAAGCTACAACATTGCTTTTTCAAGGTGGATACATTCGGTTGCACAGCTCTGGGAAGTGCAAAGATCCCGAGTAACCAAGACATGTAGAGCAAGATGGTTGTGTACTTGAGTGCAGACTCAGGGGCTAACAATGTGAAAATTCTATCAAGGTGGTAGAAAAGAGTAGAAAAAAATGCCAACTAAGAGTGCTAACTGTTTATAGTGTCAAATAGAAAGCTTACAATGCTCAAGGTTACAGTGCCAGAAAATGCTAGAAGAAGAAAAAGCTAAAGAAGCTCTTTGAATGTTGCTCGTCGGGGTATTTATAGGACCAAGGGCACATGAAAGGGGTAGTTTGGATGCCACGTACGCTAGGCCCACGTTGACTTGTCTATGTTGCATGTTCTTGCATGACTGTTGGACATGCATGACCATTGTGATTATGAGCCTGCCATGTCGTAATTGCGAGCTTGCCATGCCGTATTTGCGCTGTCAGCGCCTGGAGACATGTGCTAATGATGCAATTAGGTAAAGTGCATTGATGTCGCACAACCACCCATCATGCTTTGCTATGCTTTGTAGCATAGCATGTTTGGCATAGCGTAGCATCTTGTTATGTGTTTCACTAAATGTGTTGCATATTTGCTACGCTATGTTATGCTATGTAGCATAGCAGCTAGCCTTAGTCACAAAAAATTTGCAAATCTGTTAACTTTTCCTTCTACATTACAAAACTTGCGAACATGTTGACCTTGCCCTTTGAGTTACCTTCTGTAACTTTCAAAGAATTGCTACACCTCACTATGCCATGTAGCTTAGCGTAGCGTAGCAGTAGACATGGTCTGCTACTTTATGACAAACACTAAGGTAGGGCAATTCATCTCCACTTCATTGTATTTTACTTCGTGTGCTATTAGTGCATCACTCAGATAATACACTAGTATCTTAGATCCATCATCTTGTTTCTGACATAGCAGTGTTGTGATAGATGCATCAGAGATGGAAAGGTAGATGAAGAAGGGTTTATTCCTCTGTGGTGGATGCACAGTTGGGAGGTGTAAAAGCTCCTTCTTTAGGTCTTCAAAGGCCTGTTGACACTAGGTTGTTCATTTGAAGTTAACCCCTTTCTTTAGAAGATGTTGCATGGGGTGTAACTTGTCAATTAACCTTGCTATAAACCTTCAAATGAATTGCACCCTACCTTGAAAACCATGTAACTCCTTAAGGTTTGTGGGAGGTGCCAAGTTGACGATGGCCTTGACTTTGTTAGGGTCCACCCATATTCCAGCCTCTGATACCATGAACTCTAACATGCATCTGGTTCTCACTCTAAAGACACACTTCTTAGGATTGAGGTGCAAGTCGTGCATTTGACAACACTTGAGGACTAACCCTAGATCGTGTGGGTGATCAGCTGCCTCCTTGGACTTGACCACTATATCATCCACGTAGTCATTTAATGTTTCTAGGATGTAGTCACTAAAGATATAGGTCATGGCTCATTCGTATGTTGCTCCAGCATTCTTGAGCCCGAAAGGCATCATGGTGTAACAAAATGTACCCCATGGGGTCATGAAGGTTGTTGTTAGCTGATGCATTGGGTTAATGCAGATTTGATTATATCTGGAGAAATCATCCATGAAGGATAACAAAGCATGACCAGCCATGGTGTTGATGAGCTAATTGATGTTTGGAAGTGGGAAATCGTCCTTGATCGTTGCCTTGTTCAGATTCCAGAAGTCTATACAGATTCGTATTCCTTCTATTTTCTTTGAAACCACAATGATGTTGGATACCCATTTCGAGTAGTCAACCATGCGAATGAAACTAGCTTGGTATAGCTTGGTGATTTCATCCCTCATGGCTAGTGTAATTTCAGGCTTAACCTTACGAGCCTTTTGCTTGAATACCTTCATGTGCGAGTCTAGGATGATGTTGTGCTATATTAGCCACGGATCTAGACTCGACATGTTGCTATATGACCATGCGAAGACATTAATGTTGTCTTGCAGAATCTTGGCTACATTTTTGTGCGTCTGCACATCTAGGAGGGAGCTAAATTTTAACATTTTTACCTCCCCCTTGGACGTGGTCACAGGTGTCTTGATTAGAGGGTCCTCGGTTACATCCCTGGCCTCTAGGTCTAGGGTTTGGACTAGATGGTCGGGCCAGTCTGGGGATGCTTCTAGGGACACTATGGTGCTAGCTATGGTTGACCCCCAGTTGATTAGGTCGGGGTTCAATTGTTTTGTGAGCTTGCCATGTGGACCTACTAATGTTAAGGGCATGGAGAGATCACGATAGAGTTCCATCTTTTGCTTAACCTGACAAAATGAGATGAAAGCCTAGTTAAGAGGCACTTGTTGGTAGTAATTGTGTATAATGAAATTTGCAAAACAATGATGAGATGCAACTAGCAAAGTATGATGATATAAAGATTAAAATCTTGCCAGTTTAAGATCATGGCAGACTGCCAGGGTGTAAGAGTGTGAAGCCTGTTAAAAAAAATACAAATTGCAAACTACCGACGTGAAAACACGAAACCACTGGAAATTGAAAAACTACTAATGAAAAAGTGTGAAACTACTAGTTTAATGTCATTGTAGACTGCGAATGTGTAACAAGTTGAAACTACTAGTTTAAGGTCTTTTCGAACCGTTAAAGGTGCAACTATGCTAGGATTGCTAGTTTAAGGTCTTGGCGGACCAGTAACGCTACGATTGCTGGAGTTGCTAGTTTAAGGTCTTCTTAGACCCATAACAAAAAAATATATTTTTTTTTGTTTTTTGGAAAGCAAACAGTTAGCTTGAAGCATGTCAATTCTTTAATGCCAATAGTGCTATGATGTTGTGGTGAGCATGCTACGCTATACGGTGTACACCGCATTAAATGGAGAGAGAGAGAGGCAAGTTTTCTTTCTTACCATTATGGCCATATATAGGAATTAAACCCTAGTAAGCTTGTCATTCTCACCATAAGAGCATAGAGCCCATATTCAGAGGAAAAGATGATTTCGGAGCACGGAGTGATTGTGCTAACAACGAGCAAGGTAATTTTTTGCATAGCTAAGAGGGAAAGTTTGGAAGTAGGACGAAGGATCCTAAGAAGGAATGCACTCATATGGTGCTCGTAGAGGTCGAGGAGGTGAAGAAAACCCTAGGGTTCTTGCCACAAGTGCACATTGTGGCATGGGAGAACACACCATCGACCCGACAGGCTACTATGCTTCCTATGATTTTTCACGATTTTGTTATCATTTTTATTTTCTGCTTTCATTGTGTATCCTAGTCTTAGTCATCTATATTTTCTGTCATCATGTTGTTTTGGCATTTTCATCTCTACTATTACCATTTCGGCCATGCCAGATGTGTAAACACTATGCCATCGTTGCATGTAAGGTTGCTTATACTTCCATTGTTGCAGTTGTCATAATTGCGGGGGCTTGGGTAGTTTAAACTACTTAGCCTTCGAATGGTGTAGCATAGGACCCTTAGGAGGGTTTGGCCATGTGTGATGTGACACCACGACATGTGTTTTGTGAAAGCATATTGTTAATCTCCCTGTTAGGGCTAATTTCTCTATTGCTACGTTAGGCTATTTTTTCTACACTAGCACTTTTATGTTCTTGCCATGCTATGTATGAGAAGAGGGTTATGCTAAGATGTCAAGTGCTGTTATGCTACATCTGCTCTGCACTTGGTCATGATGCTAATACTTGCTGGTTGTATTGTGTAGGGTGGGTCTAAAGGCCATCTTGATTGTCTTAGAAGTTGTAGGGGTTCTATGTCACATAAGCAGACCTATGGCCAATGCCCCCCCTCCCCAGATATGCAAGGGAGAGCGAGGGGTATGCTTTAGAAAAGGGGCACAAGAGTTTCTACAATACCTCCTCCAACACTTTAATGTAATCATTTGGTCATACCTAGAGGAGGAAGAGGCAGTCATCATAACAAAAGTCATATTGCCTGGGGCAAGTTGGGCCATCCTGAGGTTTCTGATGGATGGGGAAATCATGAGGAGGTAGGGAGAAGGATCCATTCAACACCAAACAAGGTTAAGGCATTTATCCTAGATCTGGGAAATGCTTGAATACAGCTGCTACCATTATTATAACATGCTATTTGTTGCATGTTATATGGAAATGTGCTTCCAAAACCCACTAGGAACTGTCTACTGTGATGGTGGGTGAGTTTTTTTTTCTAACCTTGTTCCACTGTGTTATGCAATGCTTATCATATTGGCCAAATGCTAACAATATGTTTTTGCTACCAGGTTCTGCATCAACAAGGAAGGGGTTCATGACCGACGAGGTCTACTGACTATAGCATGTATAGCCTTGTAGGAGTTCTCTTTTGTTGAGAACCTATGTGCAAGTGTGATTGGTTAATGTAGGCGTGAATACCACTCCTACCCACACCTGTTCCCCATTCCCTATGATCAGTGGAAGGGGTTTAGTTGGAAAGATGAGGGGTGGGTAGAACCCTTCAAACCGATCATTGTTGATCAATTTCTAGTTAGTCTTCCGCCATTCCCGTCATCATACAAACTTGGTAGGCTAAACTATAACTGTTGGTATGCTTAAGTGTCTTTGAAATCTTTGGATTTTCTGTGTTTTAATGCTAAACATTGTTTGCGAAAACTATTGTAGGGATGAAGAAGCCCTAGGAGGTGATGGTGGTAACCATTGAGACACAAAGGGCAAATATCTACTTCAAGTACAGAGAAGTAGATATGAGCCAATGCTGGATAAATGGTGTGGCCTCAGACTCCTTGGTCTAGAACATCCAAAAGGTTGGGTTTATGGATCTATTCCTGGCTCCAAATTCAAACATTCATACCACTGAGATGCTCTCCCTGGTTGATGCCTTTTTCAACAAGGTGAGCTACTTCTACATGTGCATACAGGGCATATGGGTGGTCATTGAAATTAATGACCAACTGTTCATAGACCTCTTTCGTGTCCCTGCCGATGGCATCCTCATAGGGTCAAAGTTCAAGATGGAGCTGATCCTTCAGAAGAAGGACAACTAGGAGTGGTTAGGGCTTGCCAAAGAGTGAAAGGGGCTCCCTATCAAGAAGCTCAAACAAGGATCTGCCAAGGGGGTTTACCCTATCTTCCGTGCTCGCTCATTCCCCTAGCTGCTCTCCAAAGGAAAGGTCATGGGGATCGAGCAGGCCTAGGTGACACACGAAGTTATGGAGGAGGGGGCCCATTACAACTAGGTCGGGGCTTCATAATAAAATGAAGTCCCATTCCAATATCCATTACACCTTTTACATAGCCTTTCTAAAGCATTTTGTGGAGTTCCTAGTGGTTCAGGAGAATGGAGTCTGGGTCATGTGAAATTGTAACAAGATTTCCAGACCATGGATCCACTAGCCCAAGATCCCCCAGAAATAGTTGGGAAGTCATTCTCTATAATGACTAAGGATTGGGTGGCCCGCAACGTTCATGGCCAAGAAAAACATAGGAGAGACGCCCCCCACCGTAGATGGTAGCATGTCGCGAGGGGAACATCTCATAGCTGAGACTGCGGCCAGCAAGGTGTAGTGGAAGAGGGCTCCTCCAGCTAAGGAAATCCTTCACATGGAGAAAGAGGAGGGAAAAACATTGTGGTTTAAACTACAAAGGATGCAACCCCCTATTAGTAAATTCTTTCATTTAATGCTTACTTTGTCATTGTCTACTATGCCATGCTACGCTAGGTGGCATAGCATAGCATAGCACCTGCCTTAGGCTAACTTGTCTTGAGTTAATGCAAACATGTTTCTAGACTATCAAAAGAAGAAGAGGAAGAAGAAGAAGAAGGCAAAGAGGTATCAGCCCTTAAGATAGGGATGATGAATAAAGACACAGAGGCCCTAGTCTTAGAGAGAAGGGCCCTGGTCAAATGGAAGGGAGATCCTACTGCTAAGGGAGGGGCTCTTGTTATTAGGGAGAATTCTCCTACTAACAAAGAAGAATCTTTCTTAAATAAAAAAGACAGTGGTCTCCTAAAAGGAAAGACACCAGCACATGAAAAAGGGGTCTATAGGGACCCAGCAGGAACCTCTAACTAGGCTACCACCATTTTTTTGCATCAGCAAGAAGGGAGATCACAATTGGACCCTGGTGAGTTCAGCAATATGTTTGCCTTGTTAAAACCCATTTCAACCATTGCTGACATGTTTAGTTATGTGACAGATGCCACCATTGATGCTACAATACCTCCTTCGATTCACACAGAATCATGGGCTAAGATCCCCGACAAGCTCGCGTTCATGCAGGGGATTGTTGACCACCTGATTAGCCACCTTCAGTAGGTGGACCTTGAAGCTGGTAAGCAATAGTATTAGTTTATTTCATGTTGTTATGCTAGAATTTCGTGAGTTTGTTACTTTTCCTATACTAACGCAACTGGTATGCTCTTCATGTCATAGCAGGCTCTCAACTCAAATGGGACCTAGCATGACCTTTGAAAATTAGTGTCATGCCTAGATTCCCACATGAAGTGACTGAGGTGTCTCGTCGTGCATACGACAAGGCTTGAAAATGTACTTTGCACTCAGCATGCTCCCTGTGGGAGTACAAGAGCATCAACGAGGACTTGTGGAAATGTGTCCAAAAAGCTGAGTAAGAGAAGGCCAACCTAACTGCTGAGGTGAAGGATCTCAAGTCGAGGAACAAATTCCTCATAGCTCATGACACTAATAATGAGGACTAGCATATGACTATGATAGACTACACCTGATTTTGGACATTCGCACATCTAAACATCAAGGCCACCCATGAAATAATAGAACAATGAATGTAGATGGACTTGGTAGCCTAGAAATGTTAAGATTTGAAAGATTTTAATGCCAAGGTTTACGAATGAGGGAAATTCCAAAAAAACCATAAACATATGTATAAATGGGAAAATGTCGTGCATCATAGACTGTACCAAGATGCTACTATGGAGGCCTTTACATATAAAGCATTTGTAAATGCCATCAATGCTTTAGAGGGCTATGCCAAGTTCAAAGAGCAGGTAAAGGTTACGGAATCTCCTAACTGGAAAGTGGACCTTCCCACAGGAGAGACCACAACTATCTCCTTTTCTCCAAGGCCACCAAGGTGGACGACTGTCGAAAGGGAGAGAGCTACTGCAAATGCTAGACCAAGCAAAAGGCATTGGATGGATATCATGGAAGAGGAGGTTTGGTGTCGGGTTGGGCTTACTTTAGACAAAATACCCTTTAAGATGGACGTAGGCCCTTCTCAAGTTAGTTACTTTCTATTGTATTAATGCTTATGCTCTATTCTAACTTGCATACATTGCTTTAGCTGACTAATTCATTCCTATGATGCAGGCTCTAAATGAGGGCATAGGGACCATAGAGGGAGGGAATGAAGAATCAGCAGAGGGCAAAGTAGGAAAAGGAAATGCAACTAAAAATGATGCAACAACGAGTGGCGAAGATGATGCGAACAGGAACAACCCATGATAGGATGGGATCTTTTTTTTTTTTGAAATTTTGAAACTTTGTAAAATCTTTGCAAACACTGGCTAGGAGACAAGAATTTTGAATAAATATGAATTGGTTCTCATGCTAACTTGTACGTTGTGTATGCTAAATTTTCACTCTTTTGCACTAGTTTTAGGTTGTTTCGGGCCAATGCTAGTTTTAGGCCATTTCAGGCCATTGCTAGTTTTACGCCATTTTGGGCTTTTGCATAAATGCACATTGCTAGTTTTAGGCCATTTTAGGCCATTTCATAAATGCACATGGATGGTGCATGGGAAATAAGTAGTGGAGTTTCTACACTAGGCGTAGTTGCTTCTTGACCCAATGCGGGTTGAGCGAGACATAAGGCCAAGGTGCTCTGCCAGAGCTTTCATTTGCATCATTGCCCCCCACTTGGAAGGGTTGACCTCCAAGTGGGGGGCACATTAGGCAGGTGGATCTCCTAGTGTATGGGTGAGGAAATAGCACTAAGCTATGCTAACCATGACCTCCCAAGGATCAGGTTAAACCTAGGCATTTCTTCGACCATGATGAATGTTGCGTTTGTGGGGAACCGATACCCTGTTATGAAGCCTATGTAGACTATGCCCTTCACCATGACCCGTGCACCATTAAATGACCTCAGGCATGACATCATTGTGGGTTTGATCTGGTCGACCAATCCCAACTTGTCCACAATAGGGAAGGGGATGATGTTCGTGGCAGCCCCATCATCAACGTCTACCCTTTGGATCCAGTGTTGGCCAACCTGAATTATGATAAAAAGGGGTGTTGTAGTCACCTAACCCCTTTCAGGATCTTCCCTAATGGTGTCATTGTAGAAGGTTAGTTGCAGCGATTCTGGCTCTGTAGGTGTGGAGGAAAGCATAATCGAGTAGATTGCTTTCTTCTTTTTCTAGCATGTCTTCATTGACTGGAATCTCTGTCAACATGTGGATCAAAGCCTCACAATGTGTGATGGACGTCTTGATTAGGTCATACAAGCTCAATGTAGTGTTTTTTTGTTTTAGAGCTTGTTTGACCTGAGTGAGGGAATCCAAGAGGTCTTGGTCATCCCCCTGTTTAACGCTTTCCTCCTCTTCTATTCATCCTAGAAGATGAATTTCCTGAGGAGGGATGACTTCAAATTTGAGTTTAGACCCTTTTTGGCAAAGTGACCTGGACTATGTGGTCATGGAAACATTCTTCTTTGGTGATGAAGGAACAAATGTAGGGGGCAAAGATGTAGGTTTGGGAATAACTTGGGTGGTACTTCCCTTCGACGTCTCACCTACGAAATGAACTTCTTTCCTTTTGGTGTGAGAAGGCTGTTTAGCTATCTTGCGTGGGATGGGGGATGTCAAAGGAGTTGGCCCCCTGATGATAAATGGAGCTAGAGGCGTTAACGGGTGGGGTATCATAGTTTTGCTAATAGGTGGCATGGAGATGGATTCCCATGGAGGGACTCTCAGAACAAATAGTTTTTACAAGCTTCAACCAGTTGTTGGTGGTGTTGGTGCACTATGCTGAGGCACACGAACCACAAATGGCTGCTGGGGTGGCCTAGGATCACTATCGATACTGATGGCATTGATGATGTAACTGGCATTGTTAGTGTTGAGGGGATCTATGTAGACATGCATAGATTGGTTTTCAGGGTGTAATGGGTTGCTTTCGTCCAACACCAGTTTCCCTTGATCGATTAGTCTCTGGATGTCATCCTACAATGCCAGACAGTAATCGATCTTGTAACCACACTGTTGGTGATAGTCACAAAACCTATCCAGCTTGAAGCCTTTAGGAATCGGAGGCTCATTGGACAAGGCCAAAGAAGGGTTCTTAAGGAGCTCGCGGTAGTGTTGATGTTTCCTAATTCCTTCTTCTGACATATTCTTGTGTTGTATATACCCTGCTGCTAGTAGCTGCTTCAGAAGGTCTAAAGGCTTGAGAGGAAGCAGAGTGTACTTTGAACAATCTTTACGCTCAAAGTTGGGTTTGGGTTGTGCAGATGTCTCAGGCATAGGTATGGTAGTGTTGTAGTGCATGGCCCTACTTGGGCATAAGGTTAGTTGCAGGTGTAGCTTGCTTCTTGGCATTCTTGTTACCATTGTTACTAGGCTTGGGCTTGGCCTTGGTTGCCACAGTGGCCATTGTGGCTATTGGGGCCTTACCCTTGTCCTTCTTTGTGAAGGTATTTTTGTACGCAATGTAGGTCAGGTCTTTGCTTGCCTTAGCCATATCCTGTATACTCTTAGTCTAAGTGAAGGCTTGGCTAAGAGTGCGAAGAGCGAGGTAGTAAAGTTTGGACTTGATGAAGTTGTTCACTACACCCTTGAAAATGGCCAGCAAGTGGGCCTCCGCAATGGGCTCGTAGATTTCGTTAAGGGTTGTGCTCCAACATTGAATGAACTTTTGGACTGGCTCTAGAGGGTCTTGCTTCACGCTCATCAATTGATCCAGCATGGTTTCTGGCTTCAAGTTGTACTTGAAGCGTGTCACGAACTGGGTCAGAAGCTCTTCCAAAGTTGAAATAGATGAGCATGGTAGCACACGGTACCAATCTAAGGCTTTCCCAGCTAGGGAATGGAAAAGATACAAATAATTATGTGTGGCCATTGTTGCAGCAGAAGGGATTTAGATCTAAAGGTAACAAGATGTGCATTGGGATCTCCCACCCCATTATACTTCATGAAGTATGGGAGGGACATCCCTGGCGGTAGTGTTAGAGTAGGGATTGCAGGGCTAATGGGGTCATCCTAGTAAAAGTCCATGACTTGTACCATATCAGACCCAATAAATTTGAGGCATTTTATTTCCTTGGTAAGGGTCTGGATGAGCTAGAATACTTAGTCTAGACCCTACGATGTTGTGGAAAGTTGGGAAACTACGGAGGTAGCTCCCACCTATGGCATGGTGGGGGTGGTGATGTGACCCATCAACGATACCATTGGGATAACCCCCACAGATGATGTTGCTTGTGTTGTCCACCACCAGGCAGGTTGTGCCGGTGGAGCAATGAATGTGAGTTGGACTATTAGATAGACCACTTGTGTCGCCAACGACATAGACCATAGCCCTGTGTTAGGTTGTACCATTTGTGGGGTTTGGTAGGCCTAAGGATGAACATAATGAGACATCTGTGACTATTGTGAAATAGGTGAAGAAGAGAATGGGGTCCACCATGTGGACAAGCTTGGGCCCACTCTGGTGGATGGAAAAGACGTGAACATAGGAATGGAAATAGAAGTTGTGTACAACTACGAAGTAGGCACAGTATGAACATATGGTAGAGTAGCCATGATTGGTGTATGATCTGCTATGGGAATGGAATGCTGAACAGCTTGTGAAGGGATAGTGGCTGCAAATGAGATAGGTGAAATAGGTGAGAAAGGGCATTGAAACACCGTGGGGTTGACATGGCTACCCATGGTAGTTGTAATCGCAGGTTGCGGAGGTGTAGGCATGATCACAGAGGGAGAAGTGACAGAAAATGGATTAGCCTAGAAGGCCTGGGTAGAAGGGACCATGACAACGTTGGCCTGACCTCCCCCATCGGACTGAGAATCAAGATCCTCTTGTCCATCCTGGAAGACATCCTTGTGGTTGGACGTTGTGTCTTATTGCTCCCTAAGCCTAGCCAAGTGGATTAGCTAGTCTAGAAGCCATTGGTTCATCTGTGTCAAAGGTATGGAAGCTTCGAGAGTGGGAAAAAATTCCTTCCTGTTGCAATAAGCGAACTCAAAGCTATGTTTGTCTTCGAGTTCATGTATATCCAAGAGCAAATTTTCCTGCACCTTTGCATAGAGAAAGTTGTAAAACTCATGTTGCTGGGCCAAGCCCTTAGTTCCCTAGTTTTGGATTCTGAGGGATTGACATGTTTCCAGCATCAAGTTGAATGGTTGTTCAGCATCTATGATGCCTTGAACCGAGATGGCAACTTCAATGTTGAAGGCATTAGCAGCAGTAGTTGTGGAATTCATTGTTACTAAGCTGGGAAGTTTTGCAAATGGAAGAAAGTAGAGAAATTGCAAAGCTAAACAATTTTAGAAATGAAAAAGTTGTAGGAATTGGAAAGAAATTAAAAAAAGATGCTTTATGTCTTGCCGGGTTCCCAAGGAACCGTCGAGACGACTGATCTGTACAACACGATGCATGATCAACTGCAAAAGGGTGTCACATTTATGCTAGTGCATGATAGGGTATAGAGCGCGTGCAAGACTACCATAAAATAGGTAAGAAGTAGGCTTTATGTCTTGCAGGGTTCCCGAGGAACCGTCGAGGTGACTGATCTATACCACATGATGTGTAAATAACTACAAAATGGTGTCACATTTACACTAGTGTGCGATAGGGTATAGAGCATGTGTGAGACTATCGTAAGATAGGCAAGTCAACTGGTGATCAGAGGCTTTATGTCCTATAGGGTTCCTGAGGAACCATCGAGGTGACTGATCTGCACCACAAGACGTGTAAAAAATCACAGATGGGTGTCAAGTTTGTGCTAATGTGTATCATAGTGCAGAAGGCTTACAAGACTACCGTGACATGTAGAAAGGGCACTAAAAGGTCCTCCTTCTAGCGTGAGAAAACTATAGTGATTGAAAATGTTGGCAGCTGGAAAACATCGAGGGGTTGGCAGTCACGTATAGTCTTAACCCCATATCCATGGGAGGGCTATGCTGGATGGAATGGATATGAGAAGCCCTGAACGATCTAGTCAATCAGATAAGGACTTAGTCAGTGTCTATATAACCTTTTTCAATGTGTGATTTGAAAGCAGAAATGATAGCGCAGAGTAATGCTTAAATGGAAAAGAGACATAAAATAATGTAAAATGCAGTAATAAGCAGGAAAAAAAGTAAAATGCAGTTAGAAGAATGCACCTATTTGAAGCTACAATGTTTCTCTATCAAGGTGGATACAGTCGGTTGCACAACACTAGGAAGTGCAGAGATCCCGAGAGTAACTAAGACATGTAGAGTAAGATGGCTATGCGCTTGAGTGTAGACTCAGGGGCTGAAAATGTGAAAATTCTACCAAGGTGGTAGAAAAGAGTAGAAAAAAATACCAACTAAGAGTGCTAACTATTTACAGTGTCAAACAGAAAGCTTACAATGCTTGAGGTTATAGTGCCAAAAAATGCCAGAAGAAGAAAAAGCCAACGAAGCTCTTTGAATGTTACTCGTTGGGGTATTTATATGACCAAAGACACAAAAAAGGGGTAGTTTGGATGCCACATGTCTTGGGCCCATGTTGACTTGTCTACACTGCACATGCCTACATGACCATTGTGATTATGAGCCCACCATGCCATAATTGCAAGCCTGCCACACTGTAATTGTTCTGTCAGTGTCTAAAGACGTGTGCTAATGGTGCAATTAGGTGAAGTGGATTGATGTCACAAAACCACCCATCATGCTTTTCTATGCTTTGTAGCATAGCATGTTTGATGTAGCATAGCATCTTGTTATGCATTTCGCTACATGTGTTGCATATTTTCTATGCTATGTAGCGTAGCAGCTGGCCTTAGTCACAAAAACTTTGCCAATCTACCAAATTTTTCTTCTACATTGTGAAACTTGCGAACTTGCTGACCCTATCCTTTGAGTTACCTTTTGTCAATTTTGTAGAATTGCTACACCTCGCTGCGCCATGTAGCTCAGTGTAGTGTATTAGTAGACATGGTCCACTACTTTTTGATGGAAGGAGACATTGTCTAAGGACTTGAAGTCAGGCAAGGGGACTGACCGTGTAGCTTTTGCTACATTGTGCTATGCTATATAGCGTAGCGTAGCACATTGCTCCTACAAACATCCTTTGAAGTTTGCTACACTACATAGCATAGTGTAGCATAGTGAAACTCCATGACTTAGAAAACTTGCATGAATTGCAAAATCCTAGTGAAGCAAGCATGGCTTCGGATTTTGGGGTGTTTCAATCATAGCTTATTCTATTATTTCTTTATTGCTATCACTATTTAACATTATTTTCTTCATTCCTACATTTATTAATCATCAGCTATACCTTACATATTTAATAGTTAAAACAACATTTATAAAAGGTTAAGTTACACCGATTAAGTGCCTATCTGATCGACCAAATTGTTCAGGGCACCCCATTTCCATTTCATCCAGCACAACCCTCACACGAATCCGGGGTTAAATTGTCTCAACCAGCAATCTCTCGGTGTTTCTAGCCACTGACGTTTTTTGTCGCTAAAATAGGTTGGATTATACCCTATGATATTGAATATTCAACATCACGTCCTAGGCTCTAACATTAGGTTATTCAATGTCAAGGCTCTAATATCGAATATTAGAGCCAATCAAATCATGACTCATCATACCCCCATGACTAAATGAAAACTCATCCTCAAGTGAAGAAGAGGATGAACAAGTTACTAAAATATTAGGTAGGTATGGGATTATTGACTAACACACAAACTGACTAAGATGGAATAAATGGACTTTGAGTGTCCAAGTATACACATGTACAATCTTTTGCAAAATTAGGTGTTCATGACAAAAGAAGAGAACACCATAGACAAAATTGACATCCAACACCTCTTGGTAGCTAAAGAGCAAGGGAGAAGATCCAATGATCATGAATGATCATTATTATAAGGTGCTGCTACATCATCCTTGGTGAAGATAGTCCTACTTCCATTCCATGCTTCCCACTACAATCACAACAAAATTGCAAATTAGTAAGCAATGTGTAACACATAGCTATTAAGTACCTTGTCTCATGAATGGTTACACTCGGCTAAGTTGTAATTGTGGTAAATCCATTCCTTTAGTAGTGTTAATGAGAACATTGACAAACAGGGTAAAATAGATAAGTGGTCCATTAAATTTAAAAAATTTCTACACAAATAAATATTTTAAGAGAGTGCACAAATTCACAGCAATAAAAAGGAAAGTTCGATGAAAAATGTTGTGAAGATGTGCATAATTGAATGTCATTGATGAGATAAACAAAAGGATTTGATTTTAAGAGTGTCTAAGGATAAAGAACTTAACTACCCAACCAAAATATATGCAAGTGGATCCTCCCCAATGTAGGCATAGTCCTTTATTTCCCTTGCATAACTTTAGACCAAAGAGTCTGTGGGCTCCGTGGATGGTTAATGGTTATTGAAGGTTAAGTACAAAAACTCAGGAGAAACTACCTAAGAATTTTGACACATCAAACTAAGACATTGAACAAGAACATGAAACTAGCAATGAGGTGAGACATGGAAAGCATAGATGGATGAGAGAGTGTGTAATGGAGTTCCTAATTAAGGTCACATGGAGTCCCTTGTTAATTTTGTGGTTAAATGACCTAATAAAATACATCATTAGTTTAGACCAAAACCAACCACATTTAGTGACTTCACATCACCATTCTAAGACTAGTCCACCACCTTGAGACACAAGAGTACATCCACAGAACAACTATCATTCCTTATTAAAGAAGAAAAATGAAGTAGAAAGTGAGGAAGGGCCTTAGTTAGAGGGGACCTTTAGGTATGGGTAACATGTCTTTCTAGTCCCATAACTAGTGCTTGTAGCCTATTTATTTTGTCCAAGGGGTTTTCTTTGAATTTCCATTATTTTTTTTTGAATATGAGAACCACACCATGCAAAGACATATTCAACTCCCTTTATTGGTCAACACGAAATGGTAAGAAATCCATGAAAGTAGACACGCACCTAGGAAAGCAGAAAGGCACAAAGGATACTAAATCTCCTTGAATTCACACCCTGTTCAAACCTTTGAATCCTTTCCAAATTCAAAAACTACCAAAGTTACAAATTTGTTAAAGTTTTATTAATGAAAAATGGACTACATATTTCCAGAACAAGGAAAATCATAAATTTTGTGGATGGGTGGATGTTGTGGACTCATTTCCTATTACATAAACTAGAAATTATGTCCTAATTATTTGTAACAAGATTTAAAGCTAGAATCTAGACACCAACAATCAAATAACTAGATAGCACATGCCCACATTAATTAAATCATACTATACCTAGTTGGCAATAAGATTCTTATTATTAGAATAAGATAAAAAATCACATCCCAATAAGGAAAAATAGATAAGAAATTGTAAAATATTCAAGAAAAAGAAAATGTACTAATTATGTTATAAAACAATTTTTTTAAAAAAATTAATACTGTAGGAAAAAATGTGTAAAATAAAGAATGTGTAAAACAAAAATGTATATGAAAAACTAAGGAGCTGCTTATATGGCTAGCATGGATAGCCATCTTTTCCACAACTAAGTTGAAAGTAGGAGATCAAAAATATTGAGCATGGTTGTCCATCCAATGAGGTGTTTGTTGTATTAGTTGGCTTATGCTAGTGGAAAGGTTTTGACTTGTTGTATGTTGATTAGCTATTTCTTGTCTAGCCTCTTAGGTTTATAGATCATCATGGCCCCAACAGAACAAGTTTCATAAATGATGTAAGGTCCTTTCCACAATGTTTGGAACTTAGTTTGTTGAGGTACATGTGTGAGGTTCCAATCTCCTGGTTGAAATTTAAATTTTCTAATTTTAAGGTCATGGCACTTTTTGTTGTATGCCATGTGCAACTCATTAGATGAGAGGGCCACAATCAGTTTTCATCTAGCAAGTTAAGATTCATCAATCTTTCTTTTTGTGCTAGACTTCAGTCAAGGTCGAGGTCATAGGCTATTGAAAGTGTACAAATATTGGATTAAATAGAAAGTATTGGTAATTTTCTATATACAAGCTCATAGGGAGAGTAGCCTATAAAATCCTTCCATGTTAAGAGGTAGGCCCAAAGGGCATCGTTGAGTTTTGTGCTCCAATATTTCCTATATTTGCTAATAGTTCTTGTTAGAATCCTTGTGATTTCCCTATTGGTAACCTCAACTTGATCATTAGCTTGGGGGTGGTAGGGTGTTGTGAGTTTATGTTTAACCTCCAAGAGTTGCATGAGCTTTTGAAAAGTAGTGCATGTAAAGTGAATTTTATTATCAAAAGTTAATGCACACAACACACCAAACCTACTTACAACCTTTTGTTGTACAAATTTAGTAATAGTGGAAAATGTATAGTCGGTGATGATTGTTGCTTCTACCTATTTTGTACAATAGTTAATAGTAGCTATGATGTGCACCTTTCCATTTGACATGGATGTGATGGGACCCATGAAATCAATGCCCTAGATATTGAAGGGTTTCAGTGGTTGAATTCATTATTTAGATTCCTCCATTTGAGTAGTCATTCCACCATCTCATTGGTACTGCTCATAAGAGAATATGTATTGGTGAGCATCCCTAGAAATTATTGGCCAATAATATCCTACCATTAGGATTTTAATGATTTTGCATCTCCCAGTATAGTGGCCTTCATAAGGACCTTTGATGAGTCATTATTTGATTGGCTCTGATATCAAATATATCTAATATCAAAGCCTTGATATTAGATACTCGATATTGGAGCTCATGATGCATTATTGGATATTCAATATTGTAGGGTATATGCTAACCTATAAATATAGCACTTAGGCTTATGATTTTCATAAGTCTTTGGTTGATTTTTTCATAGTCTTTTCCATAGAGTAGAGAAGCTCTTGCAATTTGTTTTTTCTAGAGTTAGAATATTGTTGAGTGCTCATAGTAGGAGTCTGAGTGTGTACAAATCTTTGTTTGAACATTGATGTACCTAAGCATACCAATGTGATGGGAATAAAAATAAATCCTTTTGATCATCCTTGCAAAATTGTGAATAGATTAATGTTTCCTTGATGCATTTAATATTCATGCAATTCACTTTAATGCACTTATGCAATTAATTCCCAATTGTTAATGGACACATGCACAACCATCTTGAGCATATATGTAGCACTTGGTAACCAAAAAATGCTATATGTTTGGTAATCTAATAGGGATATGTGTGTTCAAGATGTGTTTAGGAAAGTGGGATAGGTACTTTTGTTAGGCTAGCTAGGTAGTAGATGAATTAGATCTTAAATTACTTTACCTTTCATTGTTTTTGTAAGAAATTAAACTTATAAAATACAAAATGATAAAAATCACATGCCTTGGTTGCACTTAATCATATACTTGTACATCACAAGTAGAACTAAGAAGACAACAAATGTTCTCAATGCCCATTTGACTTCCAAGAGAAACTAGTGCACTAGAGAACTATAGGTCCATAAAATTCAACTAGATCACGTGTGAATGCCTTAATGATTCATATGGTTGTATGTAGGGGTACCTCACTGTTCATTATTCGTGCCATTGCTAGGGACCTTTTGGTTGTTTTATGCACTATCTAGGATTTAGTGAAAATTATTCAAATCGTTGGAACAAACCTTAAAGTCATCTCACATCTTAAGATTACTACAAAAATTTTAGGAACCACAATACATTTTTATTTTTCTAACATAAAATGTCTTCTTCTCATAGAAGTAATTCTTCATCCAAGTCAAATGAAGTACATTCACTGGTCCCTCAACAATACCAAGTGGTATATGCTCATCCTAATGAGTATGTACCAAATTTCACCTTCATCCTACACCAAGATGAACATCTGTAGTGGGATGACATGGAGGGCAACATTGTGTTGTCACTTGATCGATCCATTTGTACAATGATTCAAAAAATGGTTATATGATGGGGTCTCCAAGGACTTCATACTAAGTATGTAGTGAAGGATAGTGATGCCAAGGACTATCATCCCACTGAGACATAACATCTTAGGGATTTCTAGTTAGAACAATGTTATGAATCTATGAAGGGAGAAGGATTTAATAATTCTCCATTGCTATTATACCAAAAATATTATGAAGAACCCTTCTTTGGGAATTTTCCATGTAGTGAAATTCCTCTCTTTGACTTCGATGAAGGAGGTCAAAAATAGAACTTGTAGTCCATGATCACAATCCTAGTTTTGGTAAGAATGGATCCAATAATAAAGAAGGATCCAAAGAGGCAAGTTAAGGTAGGGATGCGAATAAGAAACAAGATTGTGATCATGGTTGTGATCACCAAAGAGGTGGTAGTAGGCATCGTGATGATTCTAGTCCTCCTTCCTCTTAACCTTCATCATCATCCTCTTCTACTTTTGGCTTTGATCATAACCACAAGGGGCACGACTATGATAATGGTGACCAATAGGACTGAAATGATTGAAGGGACCATCAGGCAAGGCAAGACCAAGGTTATGGACATTTAAGGGAGGCACATCACCATGGAAAAAGGGGTAGTAGAGGGCAACATAGGCACCAAAATCAAGGCCTTAATGAGCCTTTTCTTCCTACCTAAAGTATGCTAAACATTGCAAAGGCATTACAAATTCTAACAAGGAATGTAAAGGATAGTTAGATCAAAAGACTAGATATGAATAATATTCCTAGGTTCGAAGTGGGATATAACTCAGATCTGCAAAAAAAAAGAAAATCTCCAAGCTTTCCAAGATGTATGTGCCTTGCAAAACATAAAGATGAATGACATAAACTTAAGTTATTCCCATGGACACTTATTAAAGTAGAAAATTATGACTAGTTCTTAGAACTGGAATCTATCAGATGATGGAGTACAATGCTTGAATTGTTCAATGATAAATATCAAATATACTCTGGAGTGTCCAACTTGAGAAGGTAGATCCAAGGATGGAAATAATAAATACACAAACCCTTGGATGCTACCATTGGCCAATACTATTCCTTAATGTTCAAATGTCTTGGCCATGGTTATTCTTAAGTAGATCAACTTCGTCACATTGTAGATGAGCTTCCATTTGAAATGAGGAGAACCCTTGGAATCTATGCCCAAGGACAACTATTAGAGTTAAGTGCCTATTAGATCCAAAGATTGATCGAGTAGGTAGCTAAAGAGGAAGGTGAATTGAAAAAATAAGAAAGCATAGAAGAGTATAATCATTATCCTTCCATTCGCAAGAGGGAGGTTCAATTTTGTGATAATGAGAAAGAACTAGCAATTGATGAGTTGATGAATAGGAAAGCCTTGCCACTTCAAAAATTTCAATTCAAAATTATGACCAAGGTTGATTAGTTATGAGACTCCATAGATAGTAGATTTCAAGCTATCCTAAAAATTGCTAAAGAGTCCAAAGAACAAGGTACTGATCATGAGTGTAGGAGGCATAGGGAAGTTGAATATGCCTATCAAAAAGGTAAGGGAATGATTACTATAATAGAAGAAGTTACAAAAAGTGAATCAAATGATGATAGTGGGTGTGACATCTACTAGTATGAACATCCTAAGGGATGTTGCCTCATAGTGTCATACTTATAGGAGTCTAGGAGTGTATGCTTTGAATTCATGACTAACACAAAGGTAAACATCTAATGCTCAAGGTAACTCTAGGTAGTTCTACTACCAATAATAATATTATCCAGGTGGAACTCCACTGAAATCATATGAATAATATCAACAATGGAAGAAACCATAGTCATGGGCATTGGTACCACCAAAATGGTAATACCCTTATAGATAACCTAATCCATATGGGTACTATGTTCAACAACCCCTATCTCCACATGACTCCTCTAGTCATGTTTCTACTTTCCAATCTCACTACCACCCTTCTAATTATTATCGAACTCATTCTACACATGCAAGAAGGGATATCATCTTTTACCCTTATCCTCCTCTTATTCTTACACATCTCCTTCCTCGAGCCACATAGCTACCACCTACTCCACCTATGTAGGGTAAACTCACTGCTCAATTGGAATAATGCAACACTACCAAAGCCATTGATCTATAACTAGTTCATCCATCAAGTGGTTTGGGTAGTCACTCAAAGAAAAGACCTTTCTTCCAACCATGCAGTCCACCTAAGCCCTCAAATACACTTATAGTTGACAACCCTATTCCTCAATCTTCCTCTATATCAAATTCCTTCAAGTCCCCTTCAACCCAAACATTATGTAGGATTCATACTATTATGCTTACTCATGCTATATCTGATTATATCTATGTTGAAAACATGTCCAAAAAATTAGCTAATCCTAGAAGTCCTCTCATTTATTTGCAAATTACTAAGAATGAACCATCCAAAGCTCTTCTTAATTCTAGTTTTGGTATCAACCTGATCTCTCATAAGATCTATACTACATAGAAACTACCTCCTTTTAGGAAGAGAAATATTAGATTAAAATTGGCAAACCAGTCCATTACTATTCCATTAGGACTAGTAGAATACATTATGATCACTATTTGTGGGTGGTCTTACCCTACTAATTTCCTAGTCATCAAAGTGGAGAATTGTAAAGGGAACTTCCCAATCATCATGGGAATGGCATGGCTAAGCACTATTTTTGCAAGAATGGACATCAGATATCTTTCCTTGGAAATATCTAAAGAAAATACATTTGGGAAGATCAAGAAGAAGAAAGTTCCATGCATCGCATATAGCAATACATGGTGCAATTGTATTCAAAAATTCTAGGTATGAGATGAGCATTTGTCTCTACATGCAAGCAATGTGCATCGAAAGAAAAAATTCAAAGGTTTTGTATGCATTAGCCACAAAATAGGAGGGCAACTAGTGGCTAACCGCTGATTCTAAAAGCAACATGATTTGGATGAAATTGATAAAGATCTTGACATGTGCAGATGTCACAAGCATGAATGAACTAGAGCAAGTTCATTACCAACTCTTTGATGATGAAAATGATGATACCTACTAGGAAGAGTTGGAAATTCCTAAAAATTTCAAGAAAACGCCCCTTGAACTAAAACCTTTATTGACTAGCATGAAATTTATGTTCTTAAAGAATGGGAAGCTAGTCATAATCAATGCAAATCTTACTCTATAGCAGAAAAAGATGTTGAATGTAGTTGAAAAATGGGTAGCAACTTTTTCTTGGTCATATGCTAAACTCATAGGGATTGATCCTAGGATATGCCAACATCACATCTACACTAATTCAACCATGAAGCCAAAGAGGTAGCCACAGAGGCAATTAAATCCCAAACTAAAGTAGATCGTCAAAGAGGAAATCGAAGAACTCCTCAAGGTAGGGGCCATTTATCCCATTGTGGATAGTGAGTGGGTTAGTTCACTCATGATTATGCCCATGAATGGTGGTAAGTGGTGGGTCTACATTAATTTTTGGTTGCTAAATATGGTAACATTTAAGGATCATTTTCCATTGCCATTTTTTGATCATGTATTAGACATAATATTTGGGCATTGCTACTATAATTTTCTAGATCATTATAGTGGTTATAACCAAATTCAAATTACACTAGAGGATCTAGCCAAGATAACATTCATGAGTCCTTGAGGAAATTTTGCATATGTCAAGATGCCATTTGGTCTATGCAATGCTCCTACTACATTTCAATGCTTAGTTCTAAACATTTTTCAATAGTATATTGGTAATGATATGGAAGTCTTCATGGATGACTTCTCCACTTATGGAGCTACATTTGAGCAAGTCCTAGACCACTTTGAACAAGTGCTAAAAAGATGTGTTGAAACAAACCTTAGGCTCAACTATTAAAAGAGTCACTTGATGCTCTAGGAAGGCATTATATTGGGGCATAAAATATCACAAGTAGGAATTGAGGTTGATCCTAAAAAATAAGGATCATCCAAGGAATAACTCATCAACTGGAAACTATCAAAGATGTTTGATCATTCCTTGGACATACTAGCTACTACCATTGATTCATAAAGATAATCTCTAAATTGAAAAATCATTGGTAGAGCTAGCAAAGAAAGATGCTCCATTTGTCTAGATGGTAGAATGCAAACAAGTATTCCAACAATTGAAAGAGAAACATGTAGAAACTCCAATCCTACAAGCACTTGACTAATCCATACGGTTTCATGTTATGATGGATGCATCAAATTATGGAGTTGTGCTTATGTAGATGGATGACAAGAAACATCCATATTACATTCAATATACTAGCCAAAGCATTATGGATGCACAACTGAACTACACCACCATAGAAAAGGAATTGATGGTAGTGGTGTTTACTCTAGAAAAGTTTAAACATTATGTGCTTGGATACAAAGTGTTTATGCACACAAATCATAGT